>JAPFRF010000024.1:5999345-6041215 GCA_029282475.1 Phrynocephalus forsythii
CCAACCTCGAAACTGGGAACATGGACATGGGAAATGGATCTGGGTCTCCCCCGCCCGGTCTTTTTCTCACTTGCTCCCCAAGTCAGATTTTAGGCAGGCATAAAAAGAGGATGAGCCTCCCTTTCCCCCACATCCCCTTTTCTGTCCCCTTCCTGCCCCCCCCTTCCCAGACCTTACTCCTCCTCCTCCTCTTTCCCACCCAGGGAGGGACCGGCTGCCTTTGGCAGAAAGAGGGTCGGGAGTGTTTTCCCTCCAGACTTCGTGGAAGTAATGGGGGGCGCGGAGGGGGGGGTCTGGGTAAAAGGCGGAACCTGACGGAACTACCTGATTTCATACAATTTTTACATGGGATCCTTCCCAAATCACCATCAAATCACACATCCCATTCATGACCAACTATTACACAATAATAATCATGTATCCTCCAGTGCGTGGCTCGGTAGTGGCGCAAAAACATGGTTCCATCTCACGGAACCATCTGATTTCATATGATTTTCACATTGGATCATGATAAATCCACTATCATATATAGAGCCCATTTCAGCCCATAGATTGCACACCACAAATCAGGGGTCCATCATCACATGACTCCGCAGTGGCGCAAAAACATGGTTCCAAGGCATGGAACCACACGGAACTACCTGATTTTTACCCAGGATCAACTCTAAACCACTATCACATCCTAGGCCCCACCCTTACACACAGACTGCACGCCCAAAATCAGGGGTCCGTCAGCGCATGGCTCCACAGTGGCGCAAAAACATGGTTCCAAGGCACGGAACCACACGGAACTACCTGATTTCTACCCAGGATCAACTCCAAACCTGTATCACATCCTAGGACCCACACTAACACAGAGACTGCACACCCAAAATCAAGGGTTCGTCAGCGCATGGCTCCCCAGTGGCGCAAAAACATGGTTCCAAGGCATGGAACCACACGGAACTACCGGATTTTTACTCATGATCAACTCCGAATCAGTACCACCTCCTAGGCCCGATGTATACATACAGACTGCACACGCCAAATCAGGGGTCCGTCAGCACATGGCTCTGCAGTGACGCAAAAACATGGTTCCAAGGCACGGAACCACACGGAACTACCTGATTTTTACCTGGGATCAATGTCAAACCACTATCACATCCTAGGCCCCACCCTAACACACAGACTGCACACCCAAAATCAGGGGTCCGACAGCGCATGGCGCCCCAGTGGTACAAAAACATGGTTCCAAGGCACGGAACCACACGGAACTACCTGATTTTTACCCAGGATCAACTCCAAACCTGTATCACATCCTAGGCCCCACCCTAACACACAAACTGCATACCCAAAATCAGGGGTCCGACAGCACATGGCGCCCCAGTGGTGCAAAAACATGGTTCCAAGGCACGAAACCACACGGAACTACCTGATTTTTACCCAGGATCAACTCCAAACCACTATCACATCCTAGGCCCTACGCTTACACACAGACTGCATAACCAAAATCAGGGGTCCGACAGCGCATGGCGCCCCAGTGGCGCAAAAACATGGTTTCAAGGCACGGAACCACACAGAACTACCTGATTTTTACCCAGGATCAACTCCAAACCACTATCACATCCTAGGCCCCAACCTAACACACAGACTGCACACCAAAAATCATGGGTCCATCAGCGCATGACTCCGCAGTGGCGCAAAAACATGGTTCCAAGCCACGGAACCACACGGAACTACCTGATTTTTACCCAGGATCAACTCTAAACCACTATCACATCCTAGGCCCCACCCAACAGACTGCACACCCAAAATCAGGGGTCCGTCAGCGCTGTATGGCGCAAAAACATGGTTCCAAGGCACGGAACCACACGGAACTACCTGATTTCTACCCAGGATCAACTCCAAACCTGTATCACATCCTAGGACCCACACTAACACAGAGACTGCACACCCAAAATCAGGGGTTCGTCAGCGCATGGCTCCCCAGTGGTGCAAAAACATGGTTCCAAGGCATGGAACCACACGGAACTACCGGATTTTTACCCATGATCAACTCCAAATCAGTACCACCTCCTAGGCCAGATGTATACATACAGACTGCACACGCCAAATCAGGGGTCCGTCAGCACATGGCTCTGCAGTGACGCAAAAACATGGTTCCAAGGCACGGAACCACACGGAACTACCTGATTTTTACCCGGGATCAATGCCAAACCACTATCACATCCTAGGCCCCACCCTAACACACAGACTTCATACCCAAAATCAGGGGTCCGACAGCGCATGGCGCCCCAGTGGTGCAAAAACATGGTTCCAAGGCACGAAACCACACGGAACTACCTGATTTTTACCCAGGATCAACTCCAAACCTGTATCACATCCTAGGCCCCACCCTAACACACAAACTGCATACCCAAAATCAGGGGTCCGACAACACATGGCGCCCCAGTGGTGCAAAAACATGGTTCCAAGGCACGGAACCACACGGAACTACCTGATTTTTACCCAGGATCAACTCCAAACCACTATCACATCCTAGGCCCCACCCTAACACACAGACTGCATAACCAAAATCAGGGGTCCGACAGCGCATGGCGCCCCAGTAGCGCAAAAACATGGTTCCAAGGCACGGAACCACACGGAACTACCTGGTTTTTACCCAGGATCACCTCCAAATCACTACCACATCCTAGGCCCCACCCTTACACACAAACTGCACACCCAAAATCAGGGGTCTGTCAGCGCATGGCTCCGCAGTGGCGCAAAAACATGGTTCCAAGGCACGGAACCACACGGAACTACCTGATTTCTACCCAGAATCAACTCCAAACCTGTATCACATCCTAGGACCCACACTAACACAGAGATTGCACACCCAAAATCAGGGGTTCGTCAGTGCATGGCTCCCCAGTGGCGCAAAAACATGGTTCCAAGGCATGGAACCACACGGAACTACCGGATTTTTACCCAGGATCAACTCCAAATCAGAACCACATCCTAGGCCCCAACCTCACACACAGACTGCATACCCAAAATCAGGGGTCCGTCCGCGCATGCCTCCACAGTGGTAGAAAAACTTGGATCCAAGACATGGATCCACACGGAACTACCGGATTTTTACCCAGGATCAGGAGCAATAGTATATATTGGCATAGATTTGGCAGAGCACATCAAACCATCACACAAAGCTATGCAGAAAGGGAATTTTATTTAATGGGAAAAGTTAACATATGCAGAGATGCACATTGAAATATACAGGAAATGTTGAAATGAAGCAAACTCACAGCTTAGAAGGTTAAAAGGAAATACCTTTTTCCCTAAATGCGTGAACACACACACACACACACACACACACACACACACACACACACACACACACACACACACACACACACACACACACACACACGTTGTGTTTGATTGGGGACACTGGTATGTGTGGAAAATACACCAGAGGACAGATAAATGACAAAGATTTCTTCTTCCTAGTCCAAGTAGACTTTCTTGCCTTTGTGGAGTGATGGAAATCCAATCGTAGGGTAACCCTGTCCAGTTTTCATGTTGCATCCCAATTCCTTGATCTCCCTTTAATCTGACCCAGAAGCACCTCTGTCTGGGTTTAGTTTAATGTAGTTCATCCTCATCCAGTTCTAAGCTCTGATGTGAAATCAAAATAGAATCTGGAGCTTACAAGAGGTAGAATTGGGTTTCATCAGCATACTGGTGGCACTTAACCCCCAGACTCCAGATCACCTATCCCAGTGGTTTCATATAAATATTAAATAGCATAGGAGACAGAACTGAACCCTGAGGGACCCCACAGGCCAGTGGTGTTGAACATGAGTCCCCTAACACCACTTTCTGCATTCTCTCCTGTTGGAAGGACTGAAGCCACTGTAAGACAGTCCCCCCAAGTCCCATTTCATAGAGACAAATCAGGATGATGATGTGGTCAATAGTCTCAAAAGCAGCTGAGAGGTCCAGTAAACCAACAGGGCCACAGATCCCCTGTCCATTTCCCAGCATAGGTCATCTACCAAGGTAATCAATGCTGTCTCAGTCCCATAACCAGGCCTGAACCCAGACTGAGTTGGATACAGGTAGTTTATCTCATTCAGAAACCTGTGGAGCAGAGATTAGAACATAAGAACATAAGAAGAGCCATGCTGGATCAGGCCAAAGGCCCATCTAGTCCAGCTTCCTGTATCTCACAGTGGCCCCACCAGATGTGTTTGGGAGCGCATGAGACTAGATATCTCTCTCCTAATACCACTCCCCTGCATCTGGCCCTTGAAGTACCCTGGTTTAAAGCCTGGAAATTACACATCTCCATCATGGTTTGTAACCTGTGATGGACTTTTCCTCCAGGAATCTGTCCAATCCCCTTTTGAAGGCATCCAAGCCAGATGCCATCACCACATCCTGTGGCATGGAGTTCCATAGACTAACAACGTGCTGGGTGAAAAATATTTTCTTTTGTCTGTTCTTACTCTCCCAGCCCTCAATTTGAGTGGATGTCCCCTAGTTCTGGTATTTTGTGAGAGGGAGAAGAGCTTCCCTCTATCCACTTTACTCATGCCTTGCATTATTTTATACGTCTCAATCATATCCCCCCTCAGGCGCCTTTTTTCCAGACTAACGAGCCCCAAATGTTTTAGCCTTTCCTCATAAGGGAGGTGCCCCAGACCAGTAATCCTTTTGGTCGCTCTCTTCTGCACCTTTTCCAGTTCCACTATGTCTTTCTTGAGATGCGGTGACCAGAATTGTACACAATACTCCAGGTGCGGCCTTACTATTGTTTTGTATAATGGCATTATAATGTTGGCTGTTTTATTTTCAATCCCCTTTTTGATAATCCCTAGCATGGAATTGGCCTTCTTCACCGCTGCCACACATTGGGTAGATACCTTCATGGAGCTGTCCACCAACACACCAAGATCTCTTTCCTGATCTGTCACGGATAACTCAGAGCCCATGAGTTGATAGATAAAGTTTTGATTGTTTGCCCCAATATGCATTACTTTACATTTGGCTACATTAAAACACATTTGCCATTTCGTAGCCCATTCCCCCAGTTTGGAGAGATCCTTCCGGAACTCTTCACAATCTTCTCTGGTTTTTACACACGGAAAAGTTTTGTGTAATCCGCAAACTTGGCCACCTCACTGCTTATCCCTGTCTCCAGGTCAGTTATGAACAGATTGAAAAGCACCGGTCCCAGGACAGATCCCTGGGGCACACCACTTTTCACCTCTCTCCATTGTGAAAGTTTCCCATTGACACCTACTCTTTGTTTCCTGGATCTCAACCAGTTCTCAATCCAAGAGGACCTGCCCTCTTATCCCCTGACTGTGCAATTTTCTCAGCAGCCTCTGGTGAGGGACTGTGTCAAAAGCCTTTTGAAAATCCAGATAGACTATATCCACCGGTTCACCCAAATCTACATGCCTGCTGACCTTTTCAAAAAATTCTAAAAGATTTGTCAGACAAGACTTACCCTTGCAGAAGCCATGCTGATTTTCTCTCAGCAAGGTTTGTTCTTCTATGTGTTTTAAGATTTTCTCTTGGATGAGGCTTTCCACCATCTTCCCTGGGACAGATGTAAGGCTAACTGGCCTGTAGTTTCCCGGGTCCCTCCTCCTTTCTTTTTTAAAAATTGGTGTGACATCTGCTATCCTCCAGTCCCCGGCACTGTGGCCGTTTTAAGAGACAAGTTGCATATTACCGTTAATTTCATTTCTCACTTCCCTAATAACACTTGGGTGGATGCCATCTGGGCCTGGTGACTTGTTAATCTTCAATTTATCAATTAGTCCTAAAACATCCTCTGTTTTAATCTGAATTTGATTTAATTCTTTAGTCAAGAGGGGCCGTTCAGGCAGCGGAATCTGCTCAAGGTCTTCTGTCGTGAAGACAGATGCAAAGAACTCATTTAATTTCTCTGCAATTTCCAAGTTCTCCTTAATCTCCCCTTTTCCTCCCTCACCATCCAGAGGGCCAACTGGTTCTCTGACAGGTTTTCTACTTCTAACACATTTAAAGAAGCTTGTATTATTACCCTTTATATTGCTAGCCATGCATTTCTCAAAATCTTTCTTTGCCTCTCTTATCATCTTCTTACATTTCTTTTGCCAGAGTTTGTGTTCGTTTTTATTTTCCTCATTTGGGGAGGATTTCCATTTACAGAAAGACCTCTCCTTGCACTTTAGAGCCTCTCTAACTCCACTCATTAACCATGCCAGTGCCCTCTTGGACTTAAATGAGCTCTTCTTTCTTTGTGGTATGCACTTGTGCTGGGCCTCTGTTACCGTTGTTTTAAACAAGTTCCATGCACTCTGAAGAGATTGGATTCTTCCAACCTTCCCCTTCAATTTCTTTCTGACTAGTTTCCTCATCTGAGGGAAGTTTGCCCTTCTAAAATCAAGGGTTTTTATGTCTGATTTGCTTGACACTCTTCCTCCAACATGCATGGCAAAGGAGATTGCAGCATGGTCACTGTTCCCCAGAGACTCAGTGACATTCACATCTCTTCCAGGTCCTTAGTATCAGACAGTATTAGATCTAGAGTTGCCTGTTCTCAGGTGGGCTCCATAACAAGTTGCTCTAAGGCACAGTCATTCAGCAAGTCGAGAAACCCAGTTTCTCTTTCTTGCCCGGAGCTCGCATTGGCCCAGTCAATGTGGGGATAATTGAAGTCCCCCATGATTACTATCCTATCCTTCTGAGACACCTCCATGATTTGTCTCCTCATTTCAAGGTCCCCCTCAAGTTTTTGATCTGGTGGGTGATAGCATACCCCAACTATCACATCACTCCTTGGACCTGGTAGTTTAACCCACAGTGATTCTATGGTGGAGTCAGACCCTCTGTCAATCTCCATTCTTCTGGATTTTACCCCTTCTTTAACGTAGATGGCCACTCCCCCTCCAACCCGCCCCTCTCTATCCCTTCTATAGAGTTTATAGCCTGGGATTGCTGTATCCCACTGGTTCTCTACATTCCACCAGGTTTCTGTTATGGCTATTATATCAATGTTATCCCTAGCTGCCAAATGTTCAAGTTCTCCCATTTTTGGTCAGAGGCTTCGAGCATTGGCGTAGAAGCACCTGTATAGTGGGTTCTGCAACAACAGCTGCTGCTTTGTTCTTTTCCCCCCACAGGTATTATTTTCAGTAGACAAACTATCACATTCCATTATTCTCCCAGTACTAATACCTGCTATGTCATCTCTATGTGATTCTCTACCCTTTCCAACCTCATTCCCTGTGGATGAGGTGTTCCGAACCGGATGCCACTCGGCTCCTGTCGGCTTTCCCCCAGTTATCAGTTTAAAAGCTGCTCTGCAGCCTTTTTGAGGTAGAGTGCCAGCAATCTGGTCCCATCACGATTCAAGTGCAACCCGTCCCTCCTGAACAGGTTTGTTCTCCAGTTCCTGACAAATATAAAGCCCTCCTCTCGACACCATCGCCTCATCCACGCATTGAGGCTTCTGAGCTCTGTCTGCCTGGCGGGTCCTGCATGAGGAACAGGTAGCACTTCTGAAAATGCTACCTTGGAAGTCCTGGACTTCAATCTTCTTCCTAACAACCTGAACTTGGCTTCCAAGACTGACCGCTTGGCCTTCCCGACATCATTAGTACCAATATGTACCATGACCACTGGCTCCTTCCCGGTTCTCTCTAACAAGCTATCTAGATTTCTCGTGATGTCTGCAACCTTTGCACCTGGCAGGCAAGTGACCATACGGTTATCATGCTCGTCACAAATCCATCCCTCCGTATTTCTAATTATAGAATCCCCTAGCAGAAGGAGCTTCTCTCCTGCAGCCTGTTCTTCTACATGTACCTGATCCTGTATCTCATCAATTGTGATGAGGGAGAGATCCTCAGGTGGAACCAGTTGTTCCTCAGTGTGTGCCTCATGAGGTGTGATGAGGGAAAGAGCCTCAAATTGATTGTGCAATATGAGACTCTCTGAGCGATCCCTTGGCCTTCTACTCCTTTGAGTCACATTCCTCCACACATCTACCTCCTGGGCTGGGGAAGTGATTACATCCTCAGAAGTGTGTCCTGTCTCTTCTTGGACCTGGATAGTCTGTTCTGCTCTGTCCAAGAACCGCTCAAGCTCCTTAATATGTTGCTGGTTCCATATGCGGTCCTCTAGCTCCTGGACCTTCTCTTCTAATAGTGCAACCAGCTTGCACTTGCAGCAAGTGTAGTTCTCTGTGTGTTTTGTCAAGATGACAAACATGGCACAAGTGTTACAGGTAACTACAGCTGCTCCCTCAGACTCCATTTTAATGAGTGCAGTATTCTGGGCCTTGAAGATTTTACAGTGTTACTAGCTACTACTCTAGAAATAATAATCTAGTACCAATGTTCCTCTTTTTATGTCAAAAATAAAGTCTCGCGTGACGTCAGGTGCGTGGGCCGGTCAAACAGCCCTAGCTGAACTGCTCCAAACCAGAAACTTACCAGTGCTGTCTTCTTTCTCTTTTTCTCTCTCAGCAGTAGCTCTGCTCTAGTACTTTCCCTGAGATTGAGCTATTCGATACTGTTTGGTAATTGTGCAGTACTGCTGGAACTAAAGAGGGCTTTTAAAACTTGGGTTTTACTATTTGCTCTTTTAAGCATGATGGAATCCTGCCCTTTTTGAAGGAAGCATTCACTACTCTTCCTAATCAGTCTGCTATTCCCTCTCTGGCAGCTTTTAGGAGCCGGGAAGGTCAAGGATCCAACAGACAGACACAGTGGTGGACCTCCCCTCCCCCCTGACCACATCATTCACCTGTAGGAGATGAAACTCATCCATTAATACGGTACAGGCAGTGGGGACCGTTTTATTTAAAATAACAGCATGCATCTTTTCAATTTTGTCTGCAAAGTGTGCAAATTCTTTGCAGCGAGTTACAGAGTGGCCTATGCTATCCAGCAGTGGGTCAGCATGTGGGAGACTTGTAACTGTTTTGAAAAGCTCTGATGGGCGATTTTATTTCAAAGCA
Source organism: Phrynocephalus forsythii (assembly GCA_029282475.1). Taxonomy (NCBI): domain Eukaryota; kingdom Metazoa; phylum Chordata; class Lepidosauria; order Squamata; family Agamidae; genus Phrynocephalus; species Phrynocephalus forsythii. The sequence goes on from JAPFRF010000024.1 coordinate 6,008,329, forward strand.
ATGGTGGTAGAGAAAAATGATATATTTGTTGCTTCCACTGCCTTAGAATAAACTTTCCAATGGCCCTTCACTGTTTCTTTATCAGTTGCAAACTTCTTTTCTGCCAATGCTGTTCAGCTTTATGTCCTGCCCATTTCAAATTAACCAGTTCACGATTTCATCAAGTAGCCAGTTATACTTAGAATCGCAAAGGTTCATGTGCATCTGCAGGGTCAATGAATGCTTTCCTGTTATTATAAGTATTACAAGTAAGCAAGTGATCTGCAGTTAATGAAATTAAATCCATGTGCACACATGTCACATGACACTGGTGATTTATAGACTATCATTCATCAAAAACGATGGATACATGAAGATCGAAAAGTTAAAAAAATGTAGTATTGTACAATACAGTTCTCTAGAAATTAGGAACCAAAGCACATTGCATGCAAATGATTTAAAAGTTATTCAATGATGGAGACATAAAGGAATGCCATGGACCCGTAAGGAAGCATTAAATATAACCATGAGGTGCCAGTGATCTGCTACTCAGATGAACAGGGACTCTATGACACTTGCAGAAGGGTAAAGAGCTTGGTAGTATTAGAATGCAAAAATCATGTCTGTGGTATTTAGGGTTCTTAAGGTAACATACTAGTTTGTAATAAATGTAAAGTTGGGTGCATCCATACCTTGGATCCATGTATTTGTGACACTGCAAAGTCATGCACTGACGAACACCTGATTTTTAATATGCAATCTGTGGGAAGCCATTGGTTCTAAGATGTGAGATTGGATTGGAAGTGATCCTGGGTAAAAATGGTGTAGTTCCGTGTGGTTCCGTGCCTTGGATCCATGTTTTTGTGCCACTGCGAGCCATGCGCTGACAGACCCCTGATTTTGGGTGTGCAGTCTGTGTGTAAGGGTGGGTCCTAGGATATGATAGTGGTTTGGAGTTGATCCTGGGTAAAAATCAGGTAGTTCCGTGTGGTTCCGTGCCTTGGAACCATGTTTTTGCGCCACTGGGGAGCCATGCGCTGACGGACCCCTGATTTGGGGTGTGCAGTCTGTGTGTTGGGTGGGGCCTAGGATGTGATACAAATTTGGAGTTGATCCTGGGTAAAAATCAGGTAGTTCCCTGTGGTTCCGTGCCTTGGAACCATGTTTTTGCACCACTGCGGAGCCATGCGATGACGGACCCTGATTTGGGTGTGCAGTCTGTGTGTTAGGGTGGGGCCTAGGATGTGATAGTGGTTTGGAATTGATCCTGGATAAAATTCAGGAAGTTCCGTGTGGTTCCGTGCCTTGGAACCATGTTTTTGCGCCACTGGGGAGTCATGCGCTGATGGACCCTGATTTTGGGTGTGCAGTCTGTGCGTAAGGGTGGAGCCTAGGATGTGATATAGGTTTGGAGTTGATCCTGGGTAGAAATCAGGTAGTTCCGTGTGGTTCCGTGCCTTGGAACCATGTTTTTGCGCCACTGCGGAGCCATGCGCTGAGGGACCCGATTTTGGGTGTGCAGTCTGTGCGTAAGGGTGGAGCCTAGGATGTGATACAGGTTTGGAGTTGATTCTGGGTAGAAATCAGGTAGTTCCGTGTGGTTCCGTGCCTTGGAACCATGTTTTTGCGCCACTGGGGCGCCATGCGCTGACGGACCCCTGATTTTGGTTGTGCAGTCTGTGTGTAAGGGTGGGGCGTAGGATGTGATACAGGTTTGGAGTTGATTCTGGGTAAAAATCAGGTAGTTCTCTGTGGTTCCGTGCCTTTGAACCATGTTTTTGTGCCACTGCGGAGCCATGCGCTGATGGAGCCCTGATTTTGGGTGTGCAGTCTGTGTGTAAGTGCGGGGCCTAGGATGTGATCGTAGTTTGGAGTTGATCCTGGGTAAAAATCAGGTAGTTCCATGTACAATTTTTGGAACCATGTTTTTGTTCCCTGGGGCGCCATGTGCTGACAGACCCCTGATTTTGGGTGTGCAGTCTGTGTGTAAGGGTGGGTCCTAGGATGTGATAGTGGTTTGGAGTTGATCTTCGGTAAAAATCAGGTAGTTCCGTGTGGTTCCGTGCCTTGGAACCAGGTTTTTGCGCCACTGTGGAGCCATGCGCTGACGGACCCCTGATTTGGGGTTTGCAGTCTGTGTGTTAGGGTGGGGCCTAGGATGTGATAGTGGTTTGGAGTCGATCCTGGGTAAAAATCAGGTAGTTCCATGCATCTGCGTTGGAACCATGTTTTTAAATCGGAGCCATGCGCATATGGACTCCTGAGTTTTGGTGTGCAGGGTGTGGCCTAGGATGTGATAGTGGTTTGGAGTTGATCCTGGGTAGAAATCAAAAAATTCCGTGTGGTTCCGTGCCTTGGAACCATGTTTTTGCGCCACTGGGGAGCCATGTGCTGATGGACCCCTGATTTTGGGTGTGCAGTCTGTGTGTAAAGGTGGGGCCTAGGATGTGATAGTGGTTTGGAGTTGATCCTGGGTAGAAATCAGGTAGTTCCGTGTGGTTCCATGCCTTGGAACCATGTTTTTGCGCCACTGCGGAGCCATGCGCTGATGGACCCCTGATTTTGGGTGTGCAGTCTGTGTGTAAGGGTGGGGCGTAGGATGTGATACAGGTTTGGAGTTGATTCTGGGTAAAAATCAGGTAGTTCTGTGTGGTTCCGTGCCTTTGAACGATGTTTTTGTGCCACTGCGGAGCCATGCGCTGATGGACCCCTGATTTTGGGTGTGCAGTCTGTGTGTAAGTGTGGAGCCTAGGATGTGATCGTAGTTTGGAGTTGATCCTGGGTAAAAATCAGGTAGTTCCATGTGGTTCCGTGCTTTGGAACCATGTTTTTGCGCCACTGGGGCGCCATGTGCTGACAGACCCCTGATTTTGGGTGTGCAGTCTGTGTGTAAGGGTGGGTCCTAGGATGTGATAGTGGTTTGGAGTTGATCTTCGGTAAAAATCAGGTAGTTCCGTGTGGTTCCGTGCCTTGGAACCAGGTTTTTGCGCCACTGTGGAGCCATGCGCTGACGGACCCCTGATTTGGGGTTTGCAGTCTGTGTGTTAGGGTGGGGCCTAGGATGTGATAGTGGTTTGGAGTCGATCCTGGGTAAAAATCAGGTAGTTCCGTGTGGTTCCGTACGTTGGAACCATGTTTTTGCACCACTGCGGAGCCATGCGCTGACGGACTCCTGAGTTTTGGTGTGCAGGGTGTGGCCTAGGATGTGATAGTGGTTTGGAGTTGATCCTGGGTAGAAATCAGGTAATTCCGTGTGGTTCCGTGCCTTGGAACCATGTTTTTGCGCCACTGGGGAGCCATGTGCTGATGGACCCCTGATTTTGGGTGTGCAGTCTGTGCCTAACGGTGGGGCCTAGGATGTGATACAGGTTTGGAGTTGATCCTGGGGAGAAATCAGGTAGTTCCATGTGGTTCCGTGTCTTGGAACCATGTTTTTGCGCCACTGGGAAGCCATGTGCTGACGGACCCCTGATTTGGGGCTTGCAGTCTGTGTGTTAGGGTGGGGCCTAGTATGTGATAGCAGTTTGGAATTGATCCTGGATAAAAATCAGGTAGTTCCGTGTGGTTCCATGCCTTGGAACCATGTTTTTGCACCACTGGGGAGCCATGCGCTGACGGACCCCTGATTTTGGGTGTGCAGTCTGTGTGTAAAGGTGGGGCCTAGGATGTGATAGTGGTTTGGAGTTGATCCTGGGTAGAAATCAGGTAGTTCCGTGTGGTTCCATGCCTTGGAACCATGTTTTTGCGCCACTGCGGAGCCATGCGCTGATGGACCCCTGATTTTGGGTGTGCAGTCTGTGTGTGCAGCAGGGCCTAGGATGTGATAGTGGTTTGGAGTTGATCCTGGGTAAAAATCAGGTGCTTATCATAAACAAATTGTGGTTCCATGCCTTGGAACCATGTTTTTGCGCCACTGGGGAGCCATGCGCTGATGGACCCCTGATTTTGGGTGTGCAGTCTGTGTGTAAGCGTAGGGCCTAGGATGTGATAGTGGTTTGGAGTTGATCCTGGGTAGAAATCAGGTAGTTCCGTGTGGTTCCGTGCCTTGGAACCATGTTTTTGCGCCACTGGGGAGCCTAAGTGCGCTGATGGACCCCTGATTTTGGGTGTGCAGTCTGTTTTTCAAAGGGTGGGTCCTAGGATGTGATAGTGGTTTGGAGTTGATCTTCGGTAAAAATCAGGTAGTTCCGTGTGGTTCTGTGCCTTGGAACCAGGTTTTTGCGCCACTGTGGAGCCATGCGCTGATGGACCCCTGATTTGGGGTTTGCAGTCTGTGTGTTAGGGTGGGGCCTAGGATGTGATAGTGGTTTGGAGTTGATCTTCGGTAAAAATCAGGTAGTTCCGTGTGGTTCTGTGCCTTGGAACCAGGTTTTTGCGCCACTGTGGAGCCATGCGCTGACGGACCCGATTTGGGGTTTGCAGTCTGTGCGTAAGGGTGGGGCCTAGGATGTGATACAGGTTTGGAGTTGATCCTGGGGAGAAATCAGGTAGTTCCATGTGGTTCCGTGTCTTGGAACCATGTTTTTGCGCGACTGGGAAGCCATGTGCTGACGGACCCCTGATTTGGGGCTTGCAGTCTGTGTGTTAGGGTGGGGCCTAGTATGTGATAGCGGTTTGGGATTGATCCTGGATAAAAATCAGGTAGTTCTGTGCGGTTCCGTGCCTTGGAACCATGTTTTTGCGCCACTGGGGAGCCATGCGCTGATGGCCCCCTGATTTTGGGTGTGCAGTCTGTGCGTAAAGGTGGGGCCTAGGATGTGATAGTGGTTTGGAGTTGATCCTGGGTAGAAATCAGGTAGTTCCGTGTGGTTCCATGCCTTGGAACCATGTTTTTGCGCCACTGCGGAGCCATGCGCTGATGGACCCCTGATTTTGGGTGTGCAGTCTGTGTGTAAGCGTAGGGCCTAGGATGTGATAGTGGTTTGGAGTTGATCCTGGGTAAAAATCAGGTAGTTCCGTGTGGTTCCGTGCCTTGGAACCATGTTTTTGCGCCACTGGGGCTCCATGCGCTGATGGCCCCCTGATTTTGGGTGTGCAGTCTGTGCGTAAGGGTGGGTCCTAGGATGTGATAGTGGTTTGGAGTTGATCCTGGGTAGAAATCAGGTAGTTCCATGTGGTTCCATGCCTTGGAACCATGTTTTTGCGCCACTGCGGAGCCATGCGCTGACGGATTCCTGATATTGGGTGTGCAGTCTGTGCATAAGGGTGGGGCCTAGGATGTGATAGTGGTTTGCAGTTGATCCTGGGTAAAAATCAGGTAGTTCCGTGTGGTTCCGTGCCTTGGAACCATGTTTTTGCGCCACTGGGGCTCCATGCGCTGATGGACCCCTGATTTTGGGTGTGCAGTCTGTGTGTAAGCGTAGGGCCTAGGATGTGATAGTGGTTTGGAGTTGATCCTGGGTAGAAATCAGGTAGTTCCGTGTGGTTCCGTGCCTTGGAACCATGTTATTGCGCCACTGCGGAGCCATGCGCTGACTCCTGATTTTGGGTGTGCAGTCTGTGCGTAAGGGTCGGGCCTAGGATGTGATAGTGGTTTGGAGTGGATCCTGGATAGAAATCAGGTAGTTCCGTGTGGTTCCGTGCCTTGGAACCATGTTTTTGCGCCACTGGGGCTCCATGTGCTGACGGACCCCTGATTTTGGGTGTGCAGTCTATGTGTAAGGGTGGGGCGTAGGATGTGATGCAGGTTTGGAGTTGATCCTGGCTAAAAATCAGGTAGTTCCGTGTGGTTCCATGCCTTGGAACCATGTTTTTGCGCCACTGTAGAGCCATGCGCTGATGGACCCATGATTTTTGGTGTGCAATCTGTGGACTGAAATAGGCTCTATATATGATAGTGGATTTATCATGATCCAATGTAAAAATCATATGAAATCAGATGGTTCCATGCCTTGGAACCATGTTTTTGCGCCACTACCGAGCCATTCGCTGGAGGATACATGATTATTCTTGTGTGATAGTTGACCATGAATAGGATGTGTGATTTGATGGTGATTTGGGAAGGATCCCATGTAAAAATCATATGAAATCAGCGAGTTCCGTCAAGTTCCACCTTTTACTTTCTTCCATTTCCAGGCACAGAAGCAACACAACAAGGGATACCCCAAAGCCAGGCAGGGAGGAAGCCAACCCGTCTCCTCTGCAATCTGCCCCCCCCCACCTCGAAACTGGGAACATGGAAATGGGAAATGGATCTGGGTCTCTCCCCCCCCCCCAGTCTTTTTCTCACTTGCTCCCCAAGTCAGGTTTTAGGCAGGCATAAAAAGAGGCTAGAAAGACATCACCAGGCCCAGGCCAGTTGCTTGCCCCCCCGCCCCCCATCTCTCACCCAGATGAGCCTCCCTCCCCCCCACACACACCCCTTTCTGTCCCTTTCCCGCCCCCCCCTTCCCAGACCTTCCTCCTCCTCCTCCTCCTCCTCCTCCACCTCTTTCCCACCCAGGGAGAAACCGGCCGCCTTTGGCAGAAAGAGGGGCGGGCAGTGTTTTCCCTCCAGACTTCGTGGAAATAACGGGGGGGCGCGGAGGTGGGGGAGAGATCCCCGTTGCTTTCCTCCCAGCCCTCCTCTTTTAAAACAACCTTCGGTGCCTGCAGGATTCAGGAGGAGAAGATGGGGGTCCCGTCAGCGGAGAATCCAGAACGAGCCATGTTGGGAGAGGTCGAATTGAGGGGGAGGGTCCTGCCTCCATGAAGGGCGGGTGGGATCCTGGCAATCCATCATCTCCAGCCCCCATTGTCTCCCCCCAAGAGGGGAGTCGGGAGGAAAGGCCAGCCTTGCAGGACCAGCGATCGTGCAATGCAGAAGAAGGAAGAGGGAGGCACCTGTAACCCCTCATGCACACGGAGGGGGCCCTCCTTAAGTCCTTTTTCAACCCTCCCCCTCCCCAAATAATACACCACCCCCAGTCCCCAATTGCTCACCTCCTTCCCGGTCCTGACGCGGGAAACTCTGGAGGAGGACCCCTTTGCGCATGCGTCCTTCACTCCTCCCTCCTTCCTCTTTGAAAGGGAAAAGTGAGTCTCTTCTACCATCTTCCTAGCTCTACGTTCCCCCATTCCCCTCCTGTGGGTTTTCTGGAGGGGAATCGTGTCCTCCTCTTAATGTCCCTTCACTGGGGAATCATCCTCCCTTGCAAGGGGTCAGTCCCGGGCTCTGGGCGAACCTGGTCTGGCAGTGACGGGAGAGCCCATGAAGATCCCATTCCCTCCTCGGGTTTGTCTCTGTGCTTTAAGCAGTGGCCCATTTTTGGAAAATAAAATGTTGCCTGGCTTGCAGCAGGCACGGTGGTGGGATTTTAACTGCACGTCCAAGTGGACGGAAGACCTCTGTTTTGGCTGTGCCTAAACCCCCGCCTAGTGAAACCCGCTTTCTGCAGGACCTCAGGGCTGTTAATGTCTCTAATCCAAGACTTGCCAGTTCTTGATTTAATTAGATTCTTTGGCATTCCGGTCCATCGAGATATAGCCTATTTTTGCCTTCTCGTGGTGGGGACAGCCCAGAGCAGGCTGCCTGTCTCAAGTGAAGAAGTTCAGTTGCCAGGACTCAGCATCCAGATTCTTCTGTGTTGCTTGGATACAGCTTTAGCCCAAGATCTCTGTGCTTGGCTGCATTCCACTGAAAATATCTCTCTGCAAAATGTGGAAGAACTTTTGCTGCCAACTCCTGATTCTGACAGGTGTGTTCGCCTCACAGTGGACCTTTTAGACTCTCTGTTTGGCCCAAGGTACCGGGTGTCCCAGAGGAAGGCACAGGTTGTACAGCAGAAAGTGTGGTTCCTCAGACACAATCTCAGTCATGGGAAACGTCCCTTGGCCCAAGAGCGGATTAAAGCTCTTCTCACAGTCCCCATTCCTACCACACCCAAGGAATTCCACTCTTTTCTGGGACTTGTTAATTTTTATGCACTTCGGCTGACTCAACCATTATATGGCACATTGGCAAGATCCAGCAAAATCAAAACTCCTGCTTTGAAATCAAGGAAGTCTGTGAGGGAAACTTCTCAGAAGGGAAGAGAGGGACCCCTGCACGCCCAGACGAGTGGCTGGAGAAGCAAGGGCGGAAAGGGGAGCCTGAGAAACAACCAACACTGCCACCTGTGGAGAGGGTTATGTTATGGAAGGGATATTATAACGCCCTCAAGATAATTGAGCAACAGAAGGAAAGGGAGAAGGAAGAGAACCCAGGTTCAACGGGAAGTGAAGAGAAGGACATGGCAGGAAAGTCTGACCAACCCACTCCGGTGGAGGTGGGGTTCGGGACTTGTAAGAAGGGCAACAAACGGGTGCTTCCAGAAGGATGGGAGTGGGTTTGGATGGAGGATCCCTGGACAGGGAATTGGGAGCAAATGATGATGCCCCATAAGAAGGCTGAGAGTTACAGACGCCGGGCCCACAAACAAGGGTGCTTCTATTGGGGAGAAAAGGAGTACCGGGAATACAACATAAAATGCAAAGAGATCCACAAAGAGATTGAGCTGGAAGAATGGCTGGCAAAGAGACCGTGAAACTGGACCCCCGAGAGGACTTGACCCAGAGACCCGACTATCCTTTACGTACACCCCAGCGGAGACACCCTGGTCCCAGGTCCACTTCAGAAGTTGGGGTACAAGTGGGAAAACCCAAGCCCTCCGTGAAGGAGATTGGGATACAAGTGGAGGAGCTGAGGCTCTCAGAGAGGGAGGAGGAGATCAATGGTGGAGCCTGCTGTCCTCAGGTGATGGTGGGGAACTTGATCACATTCTAGAAACCCCAAGCTATGGAGGGAAAAATAACGCATTCATGTCTGATATTAAAGATGTTGAAACTGTAGTTAGAACAAAAACTTCGTTTATTGTTGATAAACCAAATAAAAGTTCAGTTTGTTCGTTCCAAGAGATGCCTTCTTTAAAGTTTGAAGGGTGGGGAGCCTGGGCAAAGACAGAACCCTCACAAAGTCCAACGCCAGGTGCAGTGCAAAATTTAAAAACTTCAGGTTTCTGAAGGCCCAGCCCTCCCACCTGTGGGTTCAGCTCAAAGGATAACCCACTGAGACAATCAGTGGCACTGCCCGTGGATGGACAGCCTGCCTGCAGCCTGTTGCCTCTGCCACTCTTCTAACCCCAGAGATCCCCAAGCTATCTTTTGGTTGACAATTGGAAGCATTATCTGAGCATGCTTTGTGTGCCATCCTGGACCACATAAGACCCACAGAGATGACTTCATATCGCTTGATTAAAACGCAAGCTCCCTTGCTTGAACATCCACCGGTTTCTCTCCACAAGATGCAGCACCACTGGGCTAAGCAGGCAGGTGCCCAGCAAGTCAGCCAGCCCTGGCGCCAGAAGCAGCACCTGGAAAGGTCCCAGCGGTGCCTGCCTGACTTGCCGGCTCAGTCAGGTTACTCACTGAGACAGGAAGAAGGCAACATAATGTTGGTTGTTTTATTTTCAATCCCTTTTGATGATCCCTGGAATAGAATTGGTCTTTTTCACCACTGCCACACAAAGCTGGCAAAGATCATCAGGAGAAGCCTTTCTCTCCATTTCCAGGTTTAAATGATAAGAAAGGACCTTCTCTGTTGCTGGTCCCAGACTTTGGAACTCCCTCCCACTGGAGGCCAGGACTGTCCCATCTTTGCTGTGTTTCCAGAAGCAGGCAAAGATCTTTCTCTTCAGGCAAGATTTCTCTGAATGACAGATGACCTATTAGGTGACTTTTAGATGGATCACCATGCATTTATTGCATAGACTGAATTCCACAGAATACCGGTGTTTTCCATGTTAACTTCCATCTCTCATAATGGATTTTTTCTTTTCTTTATTCTCATGCTGTGTTTAGCTTTAGTGCTGCCTTTTAATGTTTTAAGATGCATCGTCTAATGTTAATTTCCATATCTCATAATGGAATTTTTCTTGCCTTTTTGTGTGCTCTTTCTACCTTTCAGTTTTGTGAAATGCCTCTTCAAATTGCCTGCTGTTAAACTTGAATTAAACTTGCCGGATTTGGCCGCCAAATATCTGCAAACAAGGTTCTGGGAAGACAAAGGAGCAGCAGGAGGAGTAAGAAGAAGAAAAGAGGCAGCCAAGCAATTTCCTTGGTCAAGGAGTCTTTTTCTCCCAAAGCAAACACGAGGAAAAGATCCTGGCGCTCTGAGCTCAACCGTCATGCGGTGGGGAAGAGTTAAATCAATAGAGTTGTGATTCCTAGAAAGGAAGGGAAACCGTTGGAAAGGAAGTGGGTAGAATCCTCCATGGGGAAGAGTCCGTCCCTACAAGAAGTCCCCCTTTCCTATGTGCTCCCTTTCCCCCTCCGGAAGGAAACAGGGGTTCCGGCTGCTTCCCAAAGGCTGCCCTCAGTGTTTTCCTCTTCCCTGTAAGGGTCTCCTCTTCAGGCTCGCCATCCAAGGATCAAGATCTGGTGGGGGAGAGAGAGACCCCCCTCCCATCACTTCAGCATGGCATTTAGCTGTGTGCTGAGTTGCCTGCTCTATAACAACTTTGACATGGTGGACAGAAGGTCTAACCAGGGACATTCCAAGGCTATCCACGTTTGCAATAAATTTGAAGATTTATTCAAATCACAGCAGATAAATAGGGTACAATAGTCACAAAAAAACACATAAGATAAAATGAAGCCTAGGAAAACCAATGCATTTTTAACACAATACAATGCAAGAAGGAAAGGAAAAGTGCACAGCATTACAACCTATACTGAAGTTTCAGACAAAATTGCAGTTATGGAAAATCAACCACAGTTAGCCATTTATAAAACACGATGTTTGACGCAATCTTCCGCCAGCCCTCTAGCTGAAGTTCACAATGTTCCATCACTTTGGCCTAAAGATTGGGAAAGAAAGACCTAGGCCAAGGAAACATTCCTGGGGAAAGGCCAAGGACAACTGATCCAGAGGAATCCAGACAGGAAAATCGGATGTTAAGATGTAAAATTGTGAATTAACAGGAGGGGGGAACAATAAGGGAGGCAAATAATATCCCAGAAAGATCAATCGTTCTAACCCGTTGTAAAAGCTGAAGCATCTCCTAGAATGTATGAATCAAAGAGATTCTGTTTTGAAAGCACTTCATGGTTTCTTGCTGCCTTGATGCTTCTAACGTTCCAGCCTTCTAGCTGGTTTCCTTGTCATCATCACCCCTGGAATTCAGTTCTGTGTTGGTTGATGGCCAACTGAGAGAACAAGTGCATTATATCCCCTTTATATCTCCAGAAAGTCCATCCTCCCTTTGTCCCGCACCACACAAGGTGACCATGGCATCTTATCAGGGTTACCACTCTGAACCTGGAGCCACTGATCATATTCAACCTTGGTAGCCGTTCCATGTTCTTCCATTTTCTTCCAGCTTGGCCAGAGCCTCATTACCACAGCAATCACATATCTGTCCTTTTCCTCTTCATTTCATCATGCAAAAGTCCAGGCTGGAAGGAACCTCAGCCCTTTTTGCCAACAGGAAACAGTCCGCTGTGCTGTGGATGAAACAAGCCAAAGATGTCCTCCAGGCTATTACATAGCCAGGCCATTCCAGGGGTCTGTAGTCTACTCCTTAGGCCCTGTCCAGGGATCCAGGGATCTACAGTCCAGTCCAGTTCTGAGGTCCACACACTTTTTCCCAGTGACCCCTTGTACCATAGATGGAGGATCTGATTCACTTTCTTCCCCTGAGGTCTAGTTTGGCAAATCCCAAACTCAGATCTCACACTCATTCAACCAAATTAGATTCTCCAGTTCTTCCATCAATCAACACAGATCCTTTCTAAGCCTTCTGTTGGGATTAAACACTTGTTCTCTTCTCTCCCTGACTCAGCCTATTAAGGAAAAACCTGGAAATAAAAGACTTAATCTAGTAAAATGGAACCTTTGCTTTGACTTCTGAAGGCTGTTATTCCAGTGTTCCTCGGTGTTAAACCTTCTGAACAAGAATTTCAGTTTAAAAGAAACAATTTCAGCCATAACCACCTGAACATTTAGCATCTACATTTTAATAGCATTCTTCCATCTACTGTCTTCTCCGAAACCCAGCATACACAGAACGTGTACATGGAAGAATTATTATTTTTATTTACTTCTAAAAATTATAGTCTTCCCTTCTCCTTAAAAGAACCCAAACGGGGTTGAGTCATAAAATAGGATTTAAAAGCCAAAAACATGAGATATACAAGAATTATTATTTTTATTTACTTCTAATAGTTATATTCTGTGTCATGAAACAGTATTTAAAAGCCAAAAGACGAGATATACAATTATTTAAAAAGAACTAAAGAAGTACAGGATTATATTTAGTATTAAGAACAACATGAAGAGAGAATGAAAAGAGAGCACAATGATCCATTTGAAACCTCCCCTCTTAAACTAGCAGTCATTAAGGAAAAGCTTATCCAAAGAGAAAGGTCTTTGCCAGACTGTGGAAGGACAGCTGAGATGGGGCCAGCCTAGCTTCCAACGGAAGGCAGTTCCAGAATTTGGGAGCAGCTACAGAGAAGCCCCTCTCCCTTGTTTCCAACAAGCACAGATGTAAATGTCATGGGACTAAGAGAAAGGCTTACCCTGATGATTTTAATGCCTGAGCAGGCTCATACAGGGAGATGCGGGTTGCAGCCATTTAAACAGCTTAGACCTGAGGCTTTTAGTGGTTTATGCATTAAAATCAGAAATTTGAATTGTTCCCCAAATTAAATTGGCAGTGGAGCTGATGTAACAGGGTTGCTATATATTCCATGTAGCAAGCGCCAATTATCAATCAAGCTGCAGCCAGATAGGAGCCTTCAAAGTTTATAAATATTTATTTATTTATTTATTTATTTATTTATTTATTTATTTATTTATTTATTTATTAGTATTTTTACTCCACCTTTCTCCTTGGAAAAGGACCCAAGGTGGCTTAGAGTAGTGAGGGACAATATACAGCCCAATACCTTTCAGTTAAGACATATTCAAGTTTTAGAAAAAGAAATTGAGAGCCATCTTACAGCATTACATGGCAACATTAAAGCTAAAAGAGAATGTAAGTAGTTTAACAAATTGATAAAAATTCCATTATGAAAGATGGAACTAACATTGAAAACACAGATGTATTTATGAAATCAGTCAATGGAATCATGCAAGGTAGACTGTCTAAAGTTATGAGGAATGGAAACTAAACATTGGGAAAATGGTGCCAATACAATCATAAAAGGAGAGATATAAACACAAAGTTATAAGTGATTATAAACACAACGTCTGTGTAGTCATGTGTGGTATATTTATATAAAAGTCACCTAATAGGTAGTCCATCCTTCAGGAAAAGCTTGCCCAAAGAGAAAGGTCTTTGCCTGTTTCCACAAAAACAGCATAGATGGGGCAGTCTGGCCTCTAGAGTCTAGTGGCAGGTAGTTCCGGAGTCTGGGCACAGCAGCTGAGAAGGCCCTTTCATGAGTCTCCATGAGATGTACCTCTGAGGGTGGTGGGATGGAGAGAAAGGCCTCTCTTGATGACCTTAGCACCCAAGCTGGTTCATACTGTGAGATTCGATCTTTGGGTTAGCTAGGACCCAGGTGGTGTAGTGCTTTGTAGGTTAAGGTCAGCACTTTGAATTGTGCCCGATAGCTGACTGGCAGCCAGTGGAGCTGCTTTAATAGGGTTGTTAAGGTGATCTCTGCACCAAAGTTCCAAATGCAGACCCACATTGAGTCTGTTAGGGTAATGTAGCTGAGATGTAACAAGGGCATGTGTCACCATGGCCAGATCTTCTCTTTTAAGAAAAGGGTATAGCTGGCACATGAAGTTGGAACTATGCCAAGTCAGTCCTAGCCACCACCAAGTCCTGTCAGCATCCCAAAATGGCGTGCCTGTGTTTTCAGAGGGATTGTAATGTCATCCAGCACAGGCTACCACCTTATACCCTGATATGGTTTTCCATATCTATCTAGTCTGGATTACATTGTCAGGGTTAATCTGTTCATTTACAAAGGAGAAGAAAACATGCAAAAAGAAAAATAGACAATATGTAAAACATAACCCAAACATTCAGTCTCATTGTGTTGGACCAGTCTCATTGTGCTAGTGCCTATCACGGGCACTTGGATCAGTTTATCAGGATATAACTGATCAGTTCAGCATCTTCTAGACAATTTATGCAGATGGTTCTAGTGCAGGCATGTCCAAACTTTGGCCTTCCAGATGTTTTGGACCACAACTCCCCCTTTGCCATTTGCTATCTAAGCTTAAAATTCTGGGAGTTGTGGTCCAAAACATCAGGAGGGCCAAAGTTTGGACATGCCTGTTCTAGGGGCTTTCTCTGTATGATGGGTCATCTGTGATCAATTAAAATGATGGATGAAATTCATCTGTATCAAAACACACACACACACACACACACAGAGAGAGAGAGAGGGAGGGAGGGAGGGAGGGAGGGAGAGAGAGAGAGAGAGAGAGGGAGTTGAGCTCAAAGTGAAACTTTGTTATGGGAGGAAAAAGTACAAAATAAAAACAATGTAAGGCCATTTACACTCAACATATACCAGACGTTCAGTACAGACCACATAACAGAACATATTCAAAACATAGGGAACACAGATAGTTGTCACAGTGGTCGTTACTTTCTTCTGTAGTCTGTTTTCCTGCAAAAGAAATGAAAGCCCACCTTCTTTGTGGCAGAGCTTAAGAATTAGTAAAATAAAGGCAACGTTATACAAACTGGTTAAAAACTTATTTTACCTCCTCCTCCTCCTCCTTGAAGCTAAGGGCAAGCCCAGATTTATTCAAACCTTGCTTTTAAAAACAGAGACTCCGCCATCCTAATCTCCATGGGCAGTTTGTTCCAGAGTGCCGGGGCTGCCACTGAGAAGACCTGATTGCGGATACTTCAAGGGCCAGAGGCAGGGGAGTGCTATCAGGAGACAGAGATCTAGTCTCATGCACTCCCAGACGCATCTGGTGGGGCGACTGTGAGATACAGGAAGCTGCACGTGATGGGCCGTTAGCCTGATCCAGCATGGCTCTTCTTATATTCTTCTAGAAACCTTTCAGGCCTCCCTCAGAGTAACCACCCGGAGGGAGAAGGTGAGCGAAGCTGTGGTCGTTCAGGACAAAGCTGACCTCTGGGAGATCCGCTCTGGCAGATAGTCAGGTCCCAAGCCATGGAGGGTTTTGTAAACCAAAACCAATAAATGTGGTACCTCGACTTACAAATTTATTCCATTCCGAATGCATACTCTTAAGTCGAAATACTCTTAAGTCAGGGTACCTATCTAAAATTGAAAAAATAATTTAAAAAAAACCAAAAAATATTTGTACGTCGAGCAGACCATATCTAAAATTTCTAAGGCAGCAGATAAAAAGCCAACAGTTTTCTTCTCTTAAGTCGAGCTGCTCTTAAGTTGGGGTACCACTGTACAGTGGACCCTCATAGAACAAGGGGTTTGTTTACCAGAAATGCCCTAACTAACCCATCTGTGAGGGTTTGTCTTCCTTAGCTTGAGGTTCCAAGAGAAAATAAGGATTGTCCACACGTTCCAGGAAATGGTCCAAATAAACTTCATTATCATAACCAATTTCTGTTTCTCCAGCACTTTCTTGTAACACAAACTCTCTCGTATTCTCCATAAGTTTGTTAACAAATAACGTGCCAACAGGGCTCAAACTGGGTGGGTTCGAACTCTCTCCGATTTCTTCATTTACCTTGGCATCCCCCGACCTAGGCACTGACTGCCACAACAGGGGTGGCGAGCCCATTGAGCCACAGGGTGCCTCCTCAGTGCAGCTCTGCCTCTCTCCCCCTCATCACCAATGCCCCGGCTGGCCATTTCATGGGGCGCACATCAATGACCCAGGTCCAGTCCTTTTCAACCACGACCTCAAAGATCCCTCCTTCCTCTCTTCTCTCTAACATATTTTCCTAACGATGTTCCTTTTATCCCTGTCTCATGTCTCCCCTCAGCTGTCTCGTGCTCCCTTTCACCTGTTTCCTCCTCCTCCACCAATCCCGTGGCCATCCTGTCAATCCACTCCTCCCCATGCTGTCTCGCACTTCCCCTTTCAAAACTCTCCCTTTCCTTCAGCACAGCTTTCATGTCTCCTACCCAGAAAACATCACTCTCCCTCACACATTCCCTTTTGCTTTCTACCCCTCCTTCAGCCCCTTTTGACAGTTCTCCTTTCTCCATGTCCTTTTGGTCAACTCCTCCTTTAATTTCTTCAGACGGCGCACTCTCCACCTTCGGCTCTTTCTCACAACCTCCCCCCCACTTCCAAGTGTGCTGTCTGATCCACATCTTCCTTGTCCCAATTTCCCTGTCGGGATAAATAATCAACATTAGCATGCATCTTTCCTTTGCAATATTGTATCTTGAAAGAGAATGGTTGCAAACTTAAGTACCATCTCGTCAGTCGTGGATTAGACTCTTTCATTCTGTTTAGCCGGACCAAAGGGGCATGGTCCATAACGAGGGTAAATGAATTTCCTAATAAGTAATATCTTAATGATAAAATTCCCCATTTAACCGCGAGGGCTTCTTTCTCAATGGTAGAATACTTTTGTTCCCGATTGCTCAATTTTCAGCTTAAATACAAAATGGGATGTTCCAGGTGAATGTTTTCGAAAGACATACACAGAAGAAGTGATCGTTCTCACATTATTTCATGAACTTCCCTTTCTTCCTATTGTTTTTTTCTTGCGGAAAACTATTTTATGCTTTTCTTGCTCTTTGTATGTGGTTGACTTAAAGACAAAATTTTAAAGGAAATTACCTGATGCCTCTGCGCTTTCTGTATGATGAATTTAAAGACACCAGAAGCCACGGCTGGGCTCTGTACAGACCTGGGAAGATCAGGAATGGAATGCCTCCCCATCTGCTCCTTCAAGATGGGCACCAATGCTGAAGAGGTCAATCTGAGCATCCTGGATCAGCATGTCAAGAACCTGGAGCTCCTAGAGACTGTGATAAATGCAGCCTGGCACCAAGTTTTCCTTTCAGAAGAATGTCAGATCAAGAGCAGGGACCTACTGCAGATGGTTCTCTACAACCCACAGAACAGAGGTCTCAGATTTGTCCCATCTATTTGGGAGGCTACTCTTCTTCAGACTTGGCTCTGTAGGCATGGATTGAGTCAAAATTTATTAGCATGTGTTACTCCAACAAGAGAACAAGCTGGTCATTGCAAACAGCCTTTTTTAAAAACAACACAAAAGGCGACTCTACACATGGACATCACCAGATGGGCAACACAGGAATCAGATTGATTATGTTATCTGCAGCCAAAGATGGAGGAGCTCTATACAGTCAGCAAAAACGAGACCTGGTGCTGACTGTGGCTCAGATCATCAGCTTCTTATTTCAAAAATCTAGCTTAAACTGAAGAAAGTAGGGAAGACCACTGGGCCAGTCAGGTATAATCTACGTCAAATCCCTTATGAATACATAGTGGAAGTGAAAAATAGATTTAAGGAAATAGATTTGGTGGACAGAACACCTGAAGAACTATGGATGGAGGCTAGTAACATTGTACAGGAGGCTGCGACGAAAACTATTCCAATGAAAATAAAATGCAAGAAAGCAAAGTGGTTGTCCAACGAGGCCCTACAAATAGCGGAGGAGAGAAGGGACTCAAAACGCAAGGGAGAAAGGGAAAGATACAGAAAATTGAAAGCAGACTTCCAAAGAATAGCGAGGAGAGAAAGGACGGCCTTCCAAAGAATAGCGAGGAGAGAAAGGAAGGAGGGGGGACCCTTAAAACTACAGGCCTGTTAGCCTTACGTCTGTCCCAGGGAAAATGGTGGAAAGCCTCATCCAAGAGAAAATCTTAAAACACATAGAAGAACAAACCTTGCTGAGAGAAAATCAGCATGGCTTCTGTAAGGGTAAGTCTTGCCTGACAAACCTTTTGGAATTCTTTGAGAAGGTCAACAGGCATGTGGATTTGGGTGAACCAGTGGATACCGTCTATCTGGATTTTCAGAAGGCTTTTGATACAGTCCCCCACCAAAGGCTGTTGAGAAAATTGCACAGCCAGGGGATAAGAGGGCAGGTCATCTTATGGATTGAGAACTGGTTGAGATCCAGGAAACAAAGAGTAGGTGTCAATGGGAAATTTTCACAATGAAGAGAGGTGAAAAGCGGTGTGCCCCAGGGATCTGTCCTGGGACCAGTGCTTTTTAATTTGTTCATAAATGACCTGGAGACAGGGATAAGCAGTGAGGTGGTGAAGTTTGCAGATGACAGGAAACTTTTCTGTGTGGTAAAAACCAGAGAGGATTGTGAAGAGCTCCAGAAGGATCTCTCCAAACTGGGGGAATGGGCTGAGAAATGGCAACTGCATTTCAGTATAGCCAAATGTAAAGTAATGCATATTGGGGCAAAAAATCCAAAATTTATCTATCAACTCATGGGCTCTGAGCTATCTGTGACGGATCATGAAAGAGATATTCCACCTGGAGTATTGTGTACAATTTTGGTCACCGCATCTCAAGAAAGACATAGTGGAACTGGAAAAGGTGCAGAAGAGAGCGACTAAAATGATTACTGGGCTGGGACACCTCCTTTATGAGGAAAGGGGCTCTTTAGTCTGGAAAAAAGGTGCCTGAGGGAGGATATGATTGAGACATACAAAATAATGCAGGACATGAGTGAAGTGGATAGAGGGAAGCTCTTCTCCCTCTCACAAAATACCAGAACTAGGGGACATCCACTCAAATTGAGGGCTGGGAAAGTAAGAACAGACAAAACAAAATATTTTTGCACCCAGCGCGTTGTTAGTCTGTACAACTCCCTGCCACAGGAGGTAGCAATGGCATCTGGCCTGGATGCCTTCAAAAGGGGATTGGACAGATTCCTGGAGGAAAAGTCCATCACAGGTTACAAAGCATGAGGGAGATGTATCATCTCCAAGCTGAAAACCGGGGTACCTCAAGGACCAGATGCAGGGAAGTGGTATCAGGAGACAGATTTCTAGTCTCATGCGCTCCCAAACGCATCTGGTGGGGTCACTGTGAGATACAGGAAGCTGGACTAGATGGGCCGTTGACCTGATCCAGCATGGCTCCTCTTATGTTCTTATGTTCTTGAACAAACAGTGCAAAGAAATAGAGGAAAACAACAGAAAAGGAAAAACCAGAGATCGATTTAAGAAAATTGGAGATATTAAAGGGGCATTTCGTGCAAAGATGGATATGATAAAGGATAAAATGGTAGTGACCTTACTGAAGCAGAAGAGATCAAGACGAGATGGCAAGAATATACAGAGGAATTATATCAGAAAGATCTGGATGTTCCTGATAATCATGATTGTGCAGTTGCTGACCTGGAGCCAGACATCCTGGAAAGTGAAGTCAAGTGGGCCTTAGAAACCATTGCAAGCAACAAGGCCAGTGGAGGTGATGGCATTCCAATTGACCTCTTTAAAATCTTAAGAGATGATGCTGTAAAGGTGCTGCACATGATATGCCAACAAATTTGGAAAACTCAGCAGTGGCCAGAGGACTGGAAAAGATCGGTCTACATCCCAATCCCAAAGAAAGGCAATGCCAAAGAATGCTCCAACTATCACACAATTGCACTCATTTCACTCGCTAGCAAGGCTATGCTCAAAATTCTACAAGGGAGGCTTCAGCACTATGTGGACAAAGAACTTCCAGAAGTGCAAGCTAGATTTTGAAGCGGCAGAGGAACTAGAATCAAATCGCCAACATGCGCTGGATTATGGAGAAAGCCAGAGAGTTCCAGAAAAAACATCTGCTTCATTGACTATGCCAAAGCCTTTGACTGTGTAGACTAGTGCTCCCCAACCTTTTTATCCCTGCGGACCGGTAAATTTTTGATAATTTTTCCGTGGCCCGGGGGTGGGGGTGGGGGTGGGGAAGGGGGAAATAAAGGAATGCGAATGGGGGGTCGGACGGGAAGAGAGAGAGAGAGATGCACACACGCACGACCGCACCACCCCACCCCCTCCCTCTCACCTTTGCAAACCGGCCAGTTGGGACTCTTCCTTTCCGGGGAGGCCCGGCTTTGCTCGGGGACCGCCGCCACTGACGGGGCCGGATCCTTCCCGCGGAGGAGGAGGAGGAGCAGCAGGCGCTGCCTGGGCCGAGGGGGGCTGCCACGCGCCCCTCCCCCTCCTCCTCCTCATGTGGGGCTGCCCCGTGGCGGCGAGGACCCAGTGGACGGCTTTCTTTCTTTCTTTCTTTCTTTCTTTCTTCCTCCTTCCTTCCTTTCTTTCTTTTTCTTTCTCTCTCTCTCCCTTCCTCTTTCTCCCCCTTTCTTTCTTTTTTTCTTCCTCCCTTCCTCCTTCCCCTTTCTTTCTTTCTCCCTCCCTCCTTCCTTCCCTCCTTCCTTTCTTTTTCTTTCTCTCTCTCTCCCTTCCTCCTTCTCCCCTTTCTTTCTTTCTTTCTTCCTACTTCCCCTTTCTTTCTTTCTTTCTTTCTTTCTTTCTTTCTTTCTTTCTTTCTTTCTTTCTTTCTTTCTCCCTCCCTCCCTCCTCTCTCTCTCTTTCTTTCTTCCTCCCTCCTTCCTTCATTCCTTTCTTTCTTTTTCTTTCTCTCTCTCTCCCTTCCTCCTTCTCCCCCTTTCTTTCTTTCTTTCTTTCTTCCTCCCTTCCTCCTTCCCCTTTCTTTCTTTCTTTCTTTCTTTCTTTCTTTCTTTCTTTCTTTCTTTCTTTCTTTCTTTCTTTCTTTCTTTCTTTCTCCCTCCCTCACACCCTTCTTTCTTTCTTTCTCCTCCCTCCCTCCCTCCCTTCTTTCTTTCTTTCTTTCTTTCTTTCTTTCTTTCTTTCTTTCTTTCTTTCTTTCTTTCTCCTTCCTTCCTTCCTTCCTTTTTTTTCTCTCTCTCTCCCTTCCTCCTTCTCCCCCTTTCTCTTTCTTTCTTCCTCCCTTCCTCCTTCCTCTTTCTTTCTTTCTCTTTCTTTCTCCCTCTCTCACACCCTTCTTTCTTTCTTTCTCCTCCCTCCCTTCTTTCTTTCTTTCTTTCTTTCTTTCTCCTTCCTTCCTTCCTTTCTTTTTTTTTCTCTCTCTCCCTTCCTCCTTCTCCCCCTTTCTCTTTCTTTCTTCCTCCCTTCCTCCTTCCTCTTTCTTTCTTTCTTTCTTTCTTTCTTTCTTTCTTTCTTTCTTTCTTTCTTTCTTTCTTTCTTTCTCCCTCCCTCACTCCCTTCTTTCTTTCTTTCTCCTCCCTCCTTCCCTCCCTCCCTCCTTTCTTTCTTTCTTTCTTTCTTTCTTTCTTTCTTTCTTTCCTTCTTTCTTTCTTTCTCCCTCCCTCACACCTTTCTTTCTCCTCCCTCCCTTCTTTCTTTCTTTCTTTCTTTCTTTCTTTCTTTCTTTCTTTCTTTCTTTCTTTCTTTCTTTCTTTCTTTCTTTCTCCTTCCTTCCTTCCTTTCTTTTTTTCTTTCTCTCTCCCTTCCTCCTTCTCCCCTTTCTCTTTCTTTCTTCCTCCCTTCCTCCTTCCTCTTTCTTTCTTTCTTTCTTTCTTTCTTTCTTTCTCCCTCCCTCACTCCCTTCTTTCTTTCTTTCTCCTCCCTCCCTCCTTCCCTCCCTCCTTTCTTTCTTTCTTTCTTTCTTTCTTTCTTTCTTTCTTTCTTTCTTTCTTTCTTTCTTTCTCTTTCTTTCTCCCTCCCTCACACCCTTCTTTCTTTCTTTCTCCTCCTTCCCTTCTTTCTTTCTTTCTTTCTTTCTTTCTTTCTTTCTTTCTTTCTTTCTTTCTTTCATTCTTTCTTTCTTTCTCCTTCCTTCCTTCCTTTCTTTCTTTTTTTCTCTCTCTCTCCCTTCCTCCTTCTCCCCCTTTCTCTTTCTTTCTTCCTCCCTTCCTCCTTCCTCTTTCTTTCTTTCTTTCTTTCTTTCTTTCTTTCTCCCTCCCTCACTCCCTTCTTTCTTTCTTTCTCCTCCCTCCCTCCTTCCCTCCCTCCTTTCTTTCTTTCTTTCTTTCTTTCTTTCTTTCTTTCTTTCTTTCTTTCTTTCTTTCTTTCTCTTTCTTTCTCCCTCCCTCACACCCTTCTTTCTTTCTTTCTCCTCCCTCCCTTCTTTCTTTCTTTCTTTCTTTCTTTCTTTCTTTCTTTCTTTCTTTCATTCTTTCT
Source organism: Phrynocephalus forsythii (assembly GCA_029282475.1). Lineage (NCBI taxonomy): Eukaryota > Metazoa > Chordata > Lepidosauria > Squamata > Agamidae > Phrynocephalus > Phrynocephalus forsythii. The sequence continues at coordinate 6,030,332 of JAPFRF010000024.1, forward strand.
TTCTTTCTCCTTCCTTCCTTCCTTTCTTTCTTTTTTCTCTCTCTCTCCCTTCCTCCTTCTCCCCCTTTCTCTTTCTTTCTTCCTCCCTTACTCCTTCCTCTTTCTTTCTTTCTTTCTTTCTTTCTTTCTTTCTTTCTTTCTTTCTTTCTTTCTCCCTCCCTCACTCCCTTCTTTCTTTCTTTCTCCTCCCTCCTTCCCTCCCTCCTTTCTTTCTTTCTTTCTTTCTTTCTTTCTTTCTTTCTTTCTTTCGGGCTGGGGCGATTGCATGGGGGTCGCGGCGGCGGCGGGATGGGGGATTGGGGGATTGCGGCGGGGCGGGGCGGGGGGTGCAGCGGCGGCGGGACGACACGGGGTTGTGGCGGCAGCGCTCCTGGATGGCCCCGCGAGGCCAGTGACCGTCAGAGGCGGCGGCGGCTCCCGGGATGGGGGCGATTGGGGGGGATTGCGGCGCGGCAGGGGCGATTATGGGGGGTCGCGGCGGTGGCAGCGGGTGGGGACGACATGGGGGATGGCGGCAGTGGCTTGCGGGGGGCAGGGAAAACATCCGGCCCGGCCCGCGACGCCTCCTGCCCGCCCCCAACACAGGCACGGTCCGGCGGCAATGGCAGCGGGGGGGCTTTGCCCTGGAGCGCGGCCGCAGGGAGGGGCCAAAGGGCGCGCGCCCCGAGGGAGGAGGAGGAGGAGGAGGGGCACCCACCTGCTCTTCCGACCGAGGGGGCCCCCTCCTCCCCGCTGGCCCCCCGCGCGCCCGGCCCCCAGGGCAGGGGGGTTGGGGCCGGGAGGAGGCGAGGAGGGGCAAGCGGGCCAAATGGGGTTCCTGCTGCTGGTGGTGGTGGTGGAGGAGGGTGAGGAGGAGGAGGATGCGCCGCCGCCGCCGGCGGGCCGAGGAGGGAGGCAAAGGCAAATGCGGCGGCGGCGGCTCCTCCAGCCTTCCTCCTCCACCGGCCGCCTGCGGGAGAGAAGAGGAGGAGGAGGAGGGCGGCGGAGGAAAAGGAGAGGAGCCTCCCCGGCCTCCCCAGGCGGCCCGGTGCCGACCGGTCCACGGACCGGCACCGGTCCGCGGCCCAGGGGTTGGGGACCACCGGTGTAGACCATAACAAACTATGGCAAGTCCTTAAAGAAATGGGAGTGCCTGACCACTTTATCTGTCTCCTAAGAAATCTATATGTGGGACAAGCAGCAACCGTCAGAACTGGATATGTAACAACTGACTGGTTTAAAATTGGCAAAGGAGTATGACAAGGCTGTATAAGAACATACTGTAAGAACATAAGAAGAGCCATGCTGGATCAGGCCAACGGCCCATCTAGTCCAGCTTCCTGTATCTCACAGTGGTCCCACCACTTGCCTATTTAACTTATATGCAGAGTACATCGTACGAAAGGCAAGTCTGGATGAATCACAAGCTGGAATTAAGATTGCCAGAAGAAATATCAACAACCTCAGATACGCAGATGGTACTACTCTGATAGCAGAAAGTGAGGAGGAATTCAAGAACCTCTTAATGAGGGTGAAAGAGGAGAGTGAAAAAAATGGGCTGAAGCTCAACATCAAAAAAACTAAGATCATGGCCACCGGTCCCATCACCTACTGGCAAATAGAAGGGGAAGAAATGGAGGCAATGACAGAGTTTATTTTCTTGGGCTCCTTGATCACTGCAGATGGCGACTGCAGCAACGAAATTAAAAGACGCCTGCTTCTTGAGAGGAAAGCCATGGCAAACGTAGGTAGCATCCTAAAGAGCAGAGTAATCACTTTGCCAACTAAGATCAGGACAGTCAAAGCTATGGCTTTTCCAGTAGTGGAAGTGAGAGCTGGACTATAAAGAAGGCTGATTGCCGCAGAATCAATGCTTTTGAGCTGTGGTGCTGGACAAGGGTCTTGAGAGTCCCCTGGACTGCAAAGAGATCAAACATATCCATCCTGAAAGAAATCAATCCCGAATGTTCACTGGAAGGACAGATTTTGAAGCTTAGGCTCCAGTACTTTGGCCACTTCATGAGGAGAGAGGAGTCCTGGGAAAAGTCCCCGATGTTGGGAAAGATTGTAGGCAAAAGGAAAAGAGGACGGCAGAGAATGAGATGGTTGGACAGTGTCATCGATGCAACCAATATGGATTTGATAAAACTCCGGGAGGCAGTAGAAGATAGGAAGGCCTGGTGACCTCTGGTCCATGGGGTCACGAAGAGTCGGACACGACTCAACAACAACAACAACAACACTCCCCTACCAGGGAGTAATTGCCTACAAAAGGAGGAGGAGGATTCTCTTGGACCCCTTATCTCAGTCAGAAATCAGCTGAAAGAATGGTCCCCACAGATTGAAACTAAGTTCCCTCATGACTCTAAAAGAAACTATTTCCACATTTGAGGTATTTCTATGGTTTCTCACCTCTGTGTTTTTTGATATTTACATAGGTTATTGAATTGTCTCAAGCTCTTTCCTCATTCTATGCATTTATGTGGTTTCTCCCATGTTACGTCTTTGATGCACCCTAAGACTACTTGTCTGACTGAAGCTCTTTCCACATTCCATGCATTTATGTGGTTTCTCCCCTGTGTGACTTCTTTGATGCACCCTAAGATTACAGCTGCGACTGAAATTCTTCCCACATTTGATGCATTTATGTGGTTTCTCCTCGGTGTGATTTTATAATGTCTACTTAGGTGACTGCTACGACAGAAGCTTTTCCCACATTCCATGCATTTATGTGGTTTCTCCCCTGTGTGACTTCTTTTGATGTGCACTAAGATTACAGATTCGACTGAAGCTATTCCCACATTCCTTGCATTTATGCGGTTTCTCCCGTGTTACTTCTTTGATGTACACTCAAGTGACTGGTTTGACTGGTTCTTCCCACATTCCTCGCATTTATGTGGTTTCTCCCCTGTGTGACCTTTGATGCAACCTAAGACTACTGCTTTGAGTGAAGCTCTTTCCACATTTCTTGCATTTATCTGGTTTCTCCTCTGTGTGACTCCTATAATGTCTAGTTAGGTTACTGCTATGACTGAAGCTCTTTCCACATTCCATGCATTTATATGGTTTCTCCCCTGTGTGAATTCTGTGATGTATACTTAGGTTACTGCTAGAAATGAAGCTTTCCCCACATTCCATGCATTTATGTGGTTTCTCCCCTGTGTGACTTCTTTGATGCAACCTAAGATGACTGCTTTGAGTGAAGCTCTTCCCACATTCCATGCATTTATGTGGTTTCTCCCCTGTGTGTCTTCTATAATGTCTACTTAGGTGAGTGCTTTTACTGAAACTTTTCCCACATTCCCTGCATTTATGTGGTTTCTCCCCTGTGTGACTTCTTTGATGCAACCAAAGGCTACTGCTTTGAGTGAAGCTCTTCTCACATTCCATGCATTTATATGGTTTCTCCCCTGTGTGACTTCTTTGATGCACCCTAAGACTACTGCTGTTATTGAAGCTCTTCCCACATTCCATGCATTTATATGGTTTCTCCCCTGTGTGACTTCTTTGATGCACCCTAAGACTAGTGCTGTAACTGAAGCTCTTTCCACATTCCATGCATTTATGTGGTTTCTCCCCAGTATGAGTTCGTTGATGTCTAAGAATACTACTGCTACGACTGAAGCTCTTCCACATTCCATGCATTTATGGTTTCTCCCCAGTATGAGTTCTTTGATGCATCCTAAGATCACAGCTGCGACTGAAACTCTTCCCACATTCCATGCATTTATATGGTTTCTCCCAGTGTGAGTTCTTTGATGCATCCTAAGATTACTATGTAACTGAAGCTCTTTCCACATTCCATGCATTTATGGTTTCTCCCCAGTATGAGTTCTGTTGATGTCTACCTAAGTGACTGCTACGACTGAAGCTCTTTCCACATTCCATGCATTTATATGGTTTCTCCCCTGTGTGAGTTCTTTGATGTGTCCTAAGATACTAGCTCTGACTGAAACTCTTTCCACATTCCATGCATTGATATGGTTTCTCCCCAGTATGAGTTTGTTGATGCACCCTAAGACTACTATTGAGACTGAAGCTCTTTCCACATTCCATGCATTTATATGGTTTCTGCCCAGTATGAGTTCTTTGATGTCCTAAGACTACTACTCTGACTGAAGCTCTTTCCACATTCCATGCATTTATATGGTTTCTCCCCAGTATGAGTTCGTTGATGCGTCCTAAGACTACTATTCTGACTGAAACTCTTTCCACATTCCATGCATTTATATGGTTTCTCCCCAGTATGAGTTCGTTGATGCGTCCTAAGATTACTATTCTGACTGAAACTCTTCCACATTCCATGCATTTATATGGTTTCTCCCCAGTATGAGTTCGTTGATGCATCCTAAGATTACTATTCTGACTGAAACTCTTTCCACATTCCATGCATTTATATGGTTTCTCCCCAGTATGAGTTTGTTGATGTCTACGAAAGGTACTTTTGTCACTGAAGCTCTTCCCACATTCCATGCATTTATATGGTTTCTCCCCAGTATGAGTTCTTTGATGTTTCCTAAGACTACTATTCTGACTGTAACTCTTTCCACATTCCATGCATTTATATGGTTTTTCCCCAGTATGAGTTCGTTGATGCACCCTAAGATTACGGCTGCAACTGAAAGCTCTTTCCACATTCCATGCATTTATATGGTTTCTCCCCAGTATGAGTTCTTTGATTTCTACTTAGTTGACTACTCTGACCTGAAGCTTTTCCCACATTCCATGCATTTACATGGTTTCTCCCCAGTGTGAGTTCTTTGATGCACACTAAGACTACTGCTTTGATTGAAGCTCTTTCCACATTCCATGCATTTATATGGTTTCTCCCCAGTTGAGTGTTGACAACTTAGTTTTCGTGAACTTTAAGATGTGACATTTTTTTCTTTTTTCCCATAAGAGTCTAAGTGAAGGGTGGAGAACCCGTGGTGCTCCTGATGTTCTATACCACAACTCCAAAGTCCTTTGATTTGTAATATAAGCTCCGAATTCTGGGAGCTGCAGTCCAAAACATCTGAGGGACTGAATGTTCCCTACTCCCTGTTATGACAAGCTATTTTCGTATGTTGTATGGCTGGCACAGGATTACCTTTTGACAGTGACCTCTTTGGTAGTCTTTTTGGGAAAACTAAAAATAATGTATCTTGACTGCAGCAGAGCTATTGATACAATACTCAATGATCTAACATTTACTAAACTAAACAGTTGAGGACTGAATAGATGATCTAGGAGGTGGATACACAGTACTGAAGTGAGAGTACTTTTCAGTGGCTCTTTCTGGAACCAGGAAGAGTTTTAATATCACCTGTCATGAGAAAAAGGGGCACCACAAGGTTCTTTGTGGCTCATTTATCCAGCAATTTATTAATAGATGGAAAAGCAACTGGTCAGGAATCTATAAAATTTGTCAGATGTCATACAATTGCTGAAATTATAAATTTTGCTTTTCTAAATCAAATGCAAGAGGCATCAAAATCTTCCATGAGGTGGGAAATGCTCTTTCTAATTGGGGTTCTTTAGCAGCAATGTCCAAAGTCTGAGCTAAGCTGAATATGAGCCAACAGTGTGATGGAGCTGGCTGGCCTGTACAATTCCCTCCCCCTTCACCCTCCACAGTCTCCAAATGCCATCAACTACTCAGTACACTCATCTTTAAGAAGGCTGCTGACAAAGAGGTTCAGAGGCTCCCTGGTTCAAACAGGTTCAGAGCAGAGATACAACCCTCCTCCTTTACTGGGAATTGGGGACCAGACAACTGTCCATCAGATATACTTAGATTTTGATTCTCCATTGAACTGACCACTCAACTGCCATTTCAAGGTCCCTCAGCCCCCTCCTCCTTGCCCAGATCAGCTGCTTTCTGGCAGGGGACAGAAACAAGCTGCACATGGAATCCCTTTGGGAGGCATGGTATTTACCTGGCAGAGGCTCTTCCTGCCTGGTGGCTCACAGCCTGGCTCCAGAGGACCTCCCAGCCAGGAGGAACATCCCGACAAGCCCAGCAGCCAAGGGCGGCAGCTGAAAGGGGGAATCCCTCTGTTCAAAATCACTGCAATATTTTTGTAAAACGCAGGAAATGACCTCCTTTGCCAGCCAACCACTCCCAGTTGGGAAGAAGTGGCCAGCCCCCAGGACACCCCTTGAATGGGAGAGTAGATTCAGTACTGCTGCATTCTATGGGATTGGAGATCTCTCATCTCATAAGAAAGAACAGGAGGAGGAGTGGTGTTGCACAGGCCTCCTCAGGAGGAGTTAGAGAAAGAGAAGCTCCACACATTTTCATGCCATAGTTCATTTTGGACAGCTGCCAAACTACAGCAGGCTGAATGGGGAGGAGAGGAAAGGAGCCCATTTAAATAAATGGATTTCCATTGCCCTTGCAAGCTTTATTTAGTTTTCTTGGGGGTGGTACAGAGTATCATAGTGACTTTCCCAAAGATCCACCTTTATAAAAAATGCATTCCCCCTCTGTTCTAACAAGGGAACATCTCTGACAAAAAGCAGCCCAGAATCTTAACAGATCTCCTTTAAAAAGGTGGATACGGGAGAAAAAATCTGAAACCGGAAGTAGAGCAGACTGCCACTTAAAATTTTAATTTAGGTTGTCTATTAATGCTGTAACATGTGACTCAATTCCTTGTTTCAAAACTTCCTCATGTCTTAATTGCATTGGATCTGTAGCAGTTTAATTAGTAATGAAACACTGCAAAAAAGCAGAGCCCTGTTGGTTTAGCTTAGTGGAGATCCAGGCAAGTTTCTGTGCTCCTTCTTTTCAGGCACGTTTCCCTCCTTACTGAAACAAGAGGGAAACTTTCACAGAGGGAAACAAGGTGGTTTTATTTTTTATTGAAGAGAGAAAGTCTGGAGCACTAAACCAAACCAACAGGGCCCCCCACAGTGAGAATAAACTAAAACAGTGGCTTCCTCACCTGCAACACCACTCCACAAACTAATGTGCTTTGGCCAGGAAGTTGTTGTATTACAAAGCCCTGGTAACTTGGTTTTCGCCTGCCACTTATCTCCCATTCCCCACCCCCACCTCCAGCCTTCCCTTTCACCGCATGCCAACGGCGGGTACCCCTCGCACTGAACATGGGTGGTGGTGGAGGCACCTCCCCCACTTGCCAGAGTTACCTGGCTGCTCGGGCAGATACTCATGAGTAGTGCAGACCATCTGTGGGGAAAAACAGGTTAAGGAGATGGATCATCTCCAAGAAGGACAAACACCCTCAAATGTCTCTACACCAATGCACAGAGCATGGGGAACAAACAAGAGGAGCTGGAACTCAGGATACAGCAAAATAAATATGTCTAATGCGCTCACAGATGCATCTGGTGGGGCCACTGTGAGATACAGGAAGCTGGACTAGATGGGCCTTTGGCCTGATCCAGCATGACTCTTCTTATCGTCTTATGTTAAATGTCTGCTTCTGGCTTCCTACAGCCTGAACAGTTTGCAAGGGAACCATCACTGCTTTCCTTGCAAACAGCACAGGCTGGGCAAGGATCAATGGTACTTGTATGCTTTGTGAAAATATTCTTTTTCAAATATGCTTGGTTGCTTAGGTATGTTTTATGTTTGTTTATGGATTGGCTTTCCTTAGTATGCTTGAATCCTGTCCCCTTTCACCCTCCTAAAGTGTGACAAGACGTTTTTTTAAACGGTTAAGAGGGGCAGAAAGAAATGTGAAATCGAGCCAATTCTTAAAGAAACATTTTTTCCTTCCAGCAGCCAGGAGGAGGGGTTGTTCAGAGCCATTTAAAAATTTCTGGGAGCACATGAGCTCCCTGACGGCACACGAAACTAAAAAAAATGGGAAAAAAGAATAATTACAAATATTTATATAAGAAGAGGAGAAAGGCAGATACCTTGATAAATTAACAATATTGATGGAGGGTCAGGGGGCAGATGTAGTTACTTGTAACATCTGTGGCATGTTTTTTTTTTTTTTTTGCCAAAACAACTGCCAGCTTACACATGCTCAAAGCGCAAGCTAGTAGCCCTCTTGGAGGACAAGGTCAGGCAGCTGGAGGCCTGTGTTTCTAATATTCGCAAGTTTAGGGAGCAGGAGGGTTTTTTTGCAGGAAGCAGAGAACAACTTTGCCAACACAGGGGGCAGGGGTAATCTCAATCAGGATGAGGGCATTTCACAAATACAGGAGACAGAGATTTGGAAGAATGTCACCTTCAGAAAGGGAAGAACTAGGAAAAAGGCAGGAAGTTTGCAGTTGCAAAATAGATTCCAACCTCTCTCCTTTATCGACCAGGAGAAGGAACTGCACCAAGAACAGCCGCAAGATCTTGAACATAGGAATCCAGATCCTACAGCGCTCCAGGGGCATCTACCAAGCCTCGGAGGAGGCGGGTGGTGGTGGTTGGGGATTCCTTGCTTAGAGGAACAGAAGCGGTCATCTGCAGGCCTGACAAAATGAACAGGGAGGTCTGCTGTCTCCCTGGAACCAAGATTCAGGATGTAACGGAGAGACTGACGAGACTCATCAAGCCCTCTGATTCTAACCCCTTTCTCTTGGTCCATGTAGGAACTAATGATACTTCAAAACGCAGCTTTTAGGATATCGCAAAAGAGTATGAAGAAATGGGTAGGAAGCTGAAGGACCTGGGTGGGCAGGTGGTAATAACGTCTCTCCTACCTGTTGAAGGATGTGGTCCACGAAGGGAAAGAACAATATTTATTATTTATTTATTTATTTATTATTATTATATTTATATCCCACTTATCTTCTGGGCAGAACTCTAAGCGGCTTACAGACAATAGTAGAAGTGAACAATTGGCTTCGGAGATGGTGCCGGCAGGAACGATTTGGATTCTTGGACCATGGTTTGCTTTTTGTTTTAGAGGGGATACTGGGCCAGGATGGGGTGCACCTCACCAATGCTGGTAAGAATCTTTTTGCCAAGAGGATTGCTGATTTAATAAGGAGAGCTTTAAACTGAGTTTGCAGGGGGAGGGAGAAAATTCTCTTAACAGCAGAGATCCAGAAGGGGTTGTGGAGACTAGCCCAAATGTTGAAATAGGAGCAGGACAAGAAGTAGTGCAGACCATCAGTGCAAGGAAAAACAGGTTAAGCAAAGGACATGTGGGATGAGACATATGACTGGAACACACAGCCTTAAATGTTTCTACACCAATGCAGCTTTATATATGGGGAACAAACAAGACAAGATAAACAGCAGAGGAACCATGTTGAGAGTATTTGGGTGAAAATCAGGGGTGAAAAAACTAGGAGGGATGTCACTGTGGCGGTTTACTATAGACCCCCAAGCCAGATGGAGGAGTGGGATGATGCCTTCTTTCACAGATGGCCACACAGTCAAAAGGGAGAGATGTAGTAATAATGGGAGATTTTAACTATCCTGATATATGCTGGCAATCCAGCTCATCTAAGAATGCAAAGTCTACCATGCTCATTTAGTGTTGTCGTTTTTTAAAATGCCGGTGGTGGTGCTTACTTATAGTACTAGGACATATAAATGGTTCCTGAAGTTAACAACTCCATCTTTTTTTTGTACTGAATATAATTTGGTTAAATCCCAATGCATGGTAATCACTTGTGCTACTGATTTTCATACTGTGCACCTTTACATTAAACCATAGAACCCCCAAAAAAAAGAAAGCCAATTTTTGTAAACTTAGGGAATTATTGGCTGTGATTCCATGGACTGACACACTGAAAGAGAAGAGAGCCCAAGATGGGTGGGAGTTCCTTAAAAGCGAGATATTAAAGGCAAAATTTAAAACTGTTCCAACAAGAAGAAAAAATGGGAGAGGTCTAAAGAAACCGCAATGGTTTACTAAAGAACTTTCAACGCAGCTAAGTATAAAGAAAAACAAGTACAAGGAATGGAAAAATGGGAAATGCACCAAAGAAGAATATAAGCAAACAGCTAATATATGCAGGGGGATGGTAAAAAAAGCTAAAGTACAAAATGAACTTAGACTTGCCAGAGAGATTAAAGATAGTAAAAAGGGTTTCTTTAGTTATGTCCGCAGCAAAAGGAAAAATAAGGAAATGATAGGCTCTCTGAGTGGCGATAATAACCAGTTACTAACAGGAGACAAGGAAAAGGCAGAATTGCTCAACACCTTCTTTGCCTCCGTTTTCTCCAAAAAGGAACAAAGAGATCCGCTGGGACAAAGAGTAGATGAGGTAGGATGGGAATTGCAACATAGAATAGGTAGAGAGCGAGTACTGGAACACCTGGAAGCAATAAATGAATTTAAGTCTCCTGGGCCAGATGAATTACATCCAAGGATATTAAAAGAACTGGCAGAAGTAATTTCAGAACCATTGGCAATAATCTTTGAGAAGTCCTGGAGAACAGGGGAAGTCCCCATCAACTGGAGGAGGGCTAATGTTGTCCCCATCTTCAAAAAGGGGAAAAAAGAGGACCCAAATAATTACTGCCCAGTCAGTTTGACTTCAATTTCTGGAAAAGTCCTAGAGCACGTTATTAAACAGGCAGTCTGCAATTATTTAACAAACAATAATTGGTTGACTGATCACATCCAAAGGATGATCATCAATGGGCTCTCTTCAGCTTGGAGAGATGTGACCAGTGGGATGCCCCAGGGTTCTGTTCTGGGTCCAGTGCTGTTCAATATCTTTATTTATGACATGGAGGAAGGAATAGAGAGTATGCTAATTTAATTTGCAGATGATACCAAATTGGGAGGGGTTGCTAATTCCCTAAAGCTGGGATGGCGAAACTTTTTGCCACCAAGTGCCCTAACTTGGCGGCGGTGGCGGCAGCACCAGTGGTCAACATTGGCGGCAGTGGGGGGAAGGGGCGAAGGCAGCAAGGGTGACGGAGGGTGCGGGGTCAGGGTCATCATCGGCAGTGGCGGTGGGAGGGGCAGGGATGGCAGTAGTAATGACAGCGGA
>JAPFRF010000024.1:6041315-6058326 GCA_029282475.1 Phrynocephalus forsythii
AAAACCATCTCTAACTAGAGCTGATACAGACAAAATACCACGTGTCATGCCATTTAGAACAAAAACATCAACAGTAGTATCCAAACATTCAATATACACTGTTGCAGCAGTGTTCAAAGACTCTTTCTGCCCATTAGCCATTGTAATGTTCTTTGGTTGAGAAAGTTTCCTGCAGTTCTCATTCTGAACACCAGGTGGCGCTAGATGATGCGAGGCTCCACTGTCTAAAATGAAAACACAGTTGCTTGAAGATTGTTTCTTGAACATTGCCATAGACACCGACATGTTTTCTCTTCTTCTTCTATATCCGCGCTTGCCTCTCTCAGCTGCAGCTTGCCTCGGCATCCCACGCTGTGGACTGTCTCTTATCTGGGTGCTATGGGAGTTAACCTTGGAGTTTGGAGACTGCGGGCAATTTTTCAAAACATGGCTTGGTGATTGACACCTGAAACATTTCCTTGCAGCTGCGTAGACTTTCACTTCCCCCTCTCTTGGGGATAAGCAGCCTGCATTCCCTTTGTTTTGCCCACCTTCATTGGCTCTCAGTTGCTGTTCATGGACAAGACGTCCCGACACATAGGACATATTGAAATTGTCCTGAGGTAAAGCCTCCATAGTTAAACACAGCGTGTTATAACTTTTGTCTAAAGAGCTTAGAAGAACACAAACTTGTTGGTCTTCTGTGAAAGCCATATTCAGAGAACGTAACTGGTTGAAAATAGACACCATTGCAGCAATATGTTCTCTGATATCTCCCCCGGGCTTTAGTTTCATCCCAAATAGCTGTCTGTACAAATGGACCTTTGCACCTGGGGTCGTTCTGCGATGTACTCTCTCAAGACTGTCCCATATATCTTTAGCATTTCTCAGACTTTGTACATAAACTAACTGATTAGAGTCTAAACTCATAATCAACATAGCCCTAGCTTTTGCATTCCTTCGCACTGAGGCTAGTGCTTCAGCTCTTTGAGCAGCTGTGGCTGATTGGGGCAGCTGAGCTGGATCGGTAGGTAAATTACTTAAACAGTCCAGCAAATTCCTGGCTTCCAGCCAAGCTTGAACTCGGACACTCCAGTCCAGATAGTTCTCAGAATTGAGATGTTGGAATGGCACAGTAAAACTTTCCTGTCCTGCCTCCATCTTGGGCTTCAATCCCCCTTTCTGCTATTCACCAACAGCAATGGGTTCTCTGGGACTGCTACTCACGTCTCCTTCCAGCAAGACAGCCTCGAAGCTCCAAGTGTAGACTTCCAGTTGAGGCGACATCTTATTTGCCTTGGTACCGACTGTACCCCGAAGCAAAGAGATCCCAACCTCTTTTTTTCTGTCTCCAGACAGAGACTCAAGCCCAGCAAAAACTGCTTGCAGTCAGGTTTTCTGCGTTACTTGGCTTCCAGGCTTCCATTCTCTGCCTTAGCCCTCTTCTCACCACGCACATATAACTCCTGTACTGCTTTCTTGACACTGGCAAATTATCTATACTGTCCTTATCTCTGGGCCATAACCCTTGTTAGCTTTGAGCGGCCGTTGAGCAAAAAAATTCTCCCCAGCATACAGCTGGGAGAGAATCTTAGCTGGTCCAGCACACTTCCCTTGCGTGTCTCTGCTTATCTTACAATCTTCAGACACAGGGGTCAGCAGAGTAGCTCTCTCTTCTGAAGATTTAGCACAGCGTCTTCTGCCAGTGTACAAGAATAAATCAGTCTGACAGTCTGAGATAAGTTACTGCCTAGTTTATTTACACTTAACTCATATATTTACACCCGGACTACAAGCCGGCATTTCAGCGTCTTGCAACACACACGCTAGCAAAGAAAAACACAGCTGAAATCACTAACTATCACTCTCTTTGAAACTCCCTCCTAACTGAAAGAACCTGGAGTTTTTATCTCCTCTCCAACATTTCACTGCGCATGACAACAGATTTGACTTTAACCTTGTAAGCACCAAATCTGATACTCCAACACATGTTGATGAGCAGGCTGCAGAAGAGAAGCTCATTGTGTTAGGGGATTCTATCATTAGAAATACGGAGGAATGGATTTGTGAGGAGCATGATAACCGAATGGTCACTTGCCTGCCGGGTGCAAAGGTTGCAGACATCACCAGAAATATAGATAGCTTGTTAGAGAGAACTGGGAAGGAGCCAGTGGTCATGGTACACGTCGGTACCAATGATGTCGGGAAGGCCAAGCGGTCAGTCTTGGAAGCCAAATTCAGGTTGCTAGGTAGAAGATTGAAGTCCCGGGCTTCCAAGGTAGCATTTTCAGAAGTGCTACCTGTTCCTCGTGCAGGTCCCGCCAGGCAGGCAGAACTCAGAAGCCTCAATGCGTGGATGAGGCGATGGTGTCGAGAGGAGGGCTTTAGATTTGTCAGGAACTGGAGAACATTTTGGGACAAGCCAAACCTGTTCAGGAGGGATGGGTTGCACTTGAATCATGATGGGACCAGATTGCTGGCACTCAACCTCAAAAAGGCAGCAGAGCAGCTTTTAAACTGATAACTGGGGAAAGCCGACAGGAGCTGTGTGGCATCCGGTTGGAACACCTCATCCTCGGGAATGAGGTTGGAGAGGGTAGAGAATCACATAGAGATGACATAGCAAGTATTAACACTGGCAGAATAGCGGAATGTGACAGTTCATCTACTGAAAATAAAAGCTGTGGGGGAGAAGAACAAGGCAGCAGCTGTTGCGGGACCCACTGTACAAGTGCTTCTACGCCAATGCTCGGAGCCTCCGAGCAAAGATGGGAGAACTTGAACATCTGGCAGCTAGGGATAACATTGATATAATAGCCATAACAGAAACCTGGTGGAATGTGGAGAACCAGTGGGACACAGCAATCCCAGGCTATAAACTCTATAGAAGGGATAGAGAGGAGCGGGTTGGAGGAGGAGTGGCCATCTATGTCAAAGAAGGCGTAAAATGGAGATTGACAGAGGGTCTGACTCCACCATAGAATCACTGTGGGTTAAACTACCAGGTCCAAAGAGTGATGTGATAGTTGGAGTATTCTATCGTCCACCAGATCAAAAACTTGAGGGGGACCTTGAAATGAGGAGAGAAATCATGGAGGTGGCTAAGAGGGATAGGATAGTAATCATGGGGGACTTTAATTATCCCCACATTGACTGGGCCAATGCGAGCTCTGGGCAAGAAAGAGAAACTGGGTTTCTCGACTTGCTGAATGACTGTGCCTTAGAGCAACTTGTCATGGAGCCCACCCGAGAACAGGCAACTCTAGATCTAATATTGTGTGATACTCAGGACCTCATCAGGGATGTGAATGTCACTGAGCCTCTGGGGAACAGTGACCATGCTGCAATTTCCTTTGCCATGCATGTTGGAGGAAGAGTGTCAATCAAATCAGACATAAAAACCCTTGATTTTCGAAGGGCAAACTTCCCTCAGATGAGGAAACTAGTTAGAGAGAAACTGAAGGGGAGGGTTAGAAGAATGCAATCTCTTCAGAGTGCATGGAGCCTGTTTAAAACAACAATAATAGAGGCCCAGCACAAGTGCATACCACAAAGAAAGAAGAGCTCATTTAAGTCCAAGAGGACACCGGCATGATTAACGAGTGGAGTTAGAGAGGCTCTAAAGCACAAGGAGAGGTCCTTCTGTAAATGGAAATCCTCCCCAAACGAGGAAAATAAAAAGGAACACAAACTCTGGCAAAAGAAATGTAAAAAGATGATAAGGGAGGCAAAGAAAGACTTTGAGGAATGAATGGCTAGTAATATAAAGGGTAATAATAAAAGCTTCTTTAAATATGTTAGAAGTAGAAAACCTGCCAGAGAACCAATTGGGCCTCTGGATGGTGAGGGAGGAAAAGGGGAGGTTAAGGAGGACTTGGACATTGCAGAGAAATTGAACGAGTTCTTTGCGTCTGTCTTCACGACAGAGGACCTTGAGCGGATTCCGCTGCCTGAGCCGCCCCTCTTGACTAAAGAATTAAATCAAATACAGGTTAAAAGAGAGGAAGTTTTAGGACTAATTGATAAATTGAGGATTAACAAGTCACCGGGCCCAGATGGCATCCACCCAAGGGTTATTAGGGAACTGAGAAATGAAATTGCAGATCTCTTAACGATTATATGCAACTTGTCTCTTAAAACGGCCACAGTGCCGGAGGACTGGAGGATAGCAGATGTCACACCAATTTTTAAAAAAGGAAGGAGGGGGGACCCAGGAAACTACAGGCCGGTTAGCCTTACATCTGTCCCAGGGAAGATGGTGGAAGGCCTCATCCAAGAGAAAATCTTAAAACACATAAAAGAACAAACCTTGCTGAGAGAAAATCAGCATGGCTTCTGTAAGGGTAAATCTTGTCTTACAAACCTTTTAGAATTTTTTGAAAAGGTCAATAGGCACGTGGATTTGGGTGAACCGGTGGATATAGTCTATCTGGATTTTCAAAAGGCTTTTGATACAGTCCCTCACCAAAGGCTGCTGAGAAAATTGCACAGTCAGGGGATAAGAGGGCAGGTCCTCTTATGGATTGAGAACTGGTTGAGATCCCGGAAACAAAGAGTAGGTGTCAATGGGAAATTTTCACAATGGAGAGAAGTGAAAAGCGGTGTGCCCCAGGGCTCGGTCCTGGGACCGGTGCTTTTCAATCTGTTCATAAATGACCTGGAGACAGGGATAAACAGTGAGGTGGCCAAGTTTGCAGATGACACAAAACTTCTCCGTGTGGTAAAAACCAGAGAAGATTGTGAAGAGCTCCAGAAGGATCTCTCCAAACTGGGGGAGTGGGCTGAGAAATGGCAAATGCGTTTTAATGTAACCAAATGTAAAGTAATGCATATTGGGGCAAAAAATCCAAACTTCATCTATCAACTCATGGGCTCTGCGTTATCCGTGACGGATCAGGAAAGAGATCTTGGTGTGTTGGTGGACAGCTCCATGAAGGTGTCTCCCCAATGTGTGGCAGCAGTGAAGAAGGCCAATTCCATGCTACGGATTATCAAAAAGGGGATTGAAAATAAAACAGCCAACATTATAATGCCGTTATACAAAACAATAGTAAGGCCCCACCTGGAGTATTGTGTACAATTCTGGTCAACGCATCTCAAGAAAGACATAGTGGAACTGGAAAAGGTGCAGAAGAGAGCGACTAAAATGATTACTGGGCTGGGGCACCTCCCTTATGAAGAAAGGCTAAAACAATTGGGCCTCTTTAGTCTGGAAATAAGGCGCTTGAGGGGGAATATGATTGAGACATACAAAATAATGCAGGGTATGAGTAACGTGGATAGAGGGAAGCTCTTCTCCCTCTCTCAAAATACCAGAACTAGGGGACATACACTCAAATTGAGTGCTGGGAGAGTAAGAACTGACAAAAGAAAATATTTTTTCACCCAGCGCGTTTAAGTCTATGGAACTCCCTGCCACAGGATGTGGTGATGGCATCTGGCCTGGATGCCTTCAAAAGGGGATTGGACAGATTCCTGGAGGAAAAGTCCATCACAAGTTACAAACCGTGATGGAGATGTGTAATCTCCAGGCTTTAAACCAGGGTACTTCGAGGGCCAGATGCAGGGGAGTGGTATCAGGAGACAGATATCTAGTCTCATGCGCTCCCAAACGCATCTGGTGGGGCCGCTGTGAGATACAGGAAGCTGGACTAGATGGGCCTTTGGCCTGATCCAGCATGGCTCTTCTTATGTTCTTATGTTCTTATGCTCCTGCCGCCGATTATTAACACCTGGCTTGGCAGGCCCCCTCTGAGACTTTGACAGGTGGGGGGAAGCCACCCTGGTTTGGGTCTACTCGCTCTTACCGAGTTCTTACTGCTCTTACTGAGTTAA
Organism: Phrynocephalus forsythii; assembly: GCA_029282475.1. Classification (NCBI taxonomy): domain Eukaryota; kingdom Metazoa; phylum Chordata; class Lepidosauria; order Squamata; family Agamidae; genus Phrynocephalus; species Phrynocephalus forsythii. Next base: position 6,047,130 of record JAPFRF010000024.1, read on the forward strand.
CATCCATTGGACTAGTATGTACCCGCCCTTGGCGTGTTTCCTCCAACGGAGAGGGAGCCTAGCCTCCACCTTTGGCCGTTGGGAGGCTCCGACAGCCTTCGTAGGCTGCGGATCAGCCTCCTTAATAGCCACTGTTGTCGGCTCGACCCCCTCTCCCTCCCCCCTCCTCCCCCCGCTTTCCATCAGCAGCCTATGTGAGCCCACTATTCTTCACTTTTAGCTTATTTTGCTTGGTCTACTTGTATTTTTATTTGCCAGTTGTATTTTGTGTTATGCTGTTGTATATCCTGTCTGTACTCCGAAATTGATTGTTGTATAGCTGTATATTTTCTTTATTCTTATTTATAGTTGTATTTTGTGTAGGGTTTTTTTTCCTGCCATCATGCAGGCAGGGACCACAATACCTGTCGTGTCGGACTGTGGTCGGTACGCTAGGGGCTGGGGGGTTAGTCGGCTAAGAAGAACTCGGGCCAGGCATCTTGCACCTGTCCCCCGTTCTGACCCCTCAGCTCGCTGTCACGTGCCTCGGAGCCACTCCGCCAGCGCCTCAGATCTTTCTTGCCTCCTGTTGAATGCCAGGTCGGTCCATAACAAGATACCCATCATTCATGATACCACCGCCGATGGGATGGCCGACCTGGCGTGTATTACCGAGACCTGGGTGGGCGCGGGGGGGGCGTCCCTCGCCCAGCTGTGCCCCCCTGGGTTTCTGGTACAGGGGGCGGGAAGATCAGAGGGTCATAAGGGGGGTGGGGTGGCCATTGTTTACAGGGATACTATTCAAATCAGTAGGGCTTCGAAGTTGGTGATTCCAGGGTTGGAATGTGTCCATCTGTTGTTTGGGCAGCGGGACAGGTTTGGCATTGTGCTCGGTTACCGCGCTCCCCGCAACCCAGCACAATCCCTACCAGAGCTCACCGAGTTCATCGCCGCTGCACTGTTGAGAACCCCCCGCCTTTTGGTGGTGGGTGATCTCAACGTGCATGCTCGCGGTGACCTGTCTGGTGCTGCTCTGGAATTCATGCAGTCCATGACCTCCATGAACCTGTCCCAGCATGTTTTATGCCCAACCCACAGATCCGGACACACCCTGGATCTGGTATTTTCCCCCACGCCCGAGGATTCGTGTCTGAGGGTGTGGGACCTTGTTCCCACCCCCATGTCATGGTCAGACCATCACCTGCTGTCTTTCTCTGTGTCAATCGCCGCCCCACCCCGTGGGGACCTTCGGCCAACTGTTTGGGCCCGCCCCCGTAGGCTCCTAAACCCTGATCGGTTTCGGGAAGTCTTCGGAGGGCCTCCTGGCGGACTGGCTGACGATCTGGTAGACTCCATGGTAGATCAATAGTTCGTCAAAACATCCCGGGCTGTCAACCAGATCGCCCCTAGGCGCCTCATCCGCTGCAGAGCTCGTTCCTCACCGTGGTTCACGGAAGAGCTTCGAGCGATGAAGCACGAACGGAAGAGGCTGGAACGCAGCTGGAGGAAGAACCGGTCGGCGACTAAGAAGGCTGCAGTCATCGCTCAGTCCAGGCGCTATGTTCATGCGATCAGGGTGGCCAGAAGATCTTATAACACCCTGAGAATTAGTGAGGCCTCGAACCGCCAAGCGGAATTATTCCGTGTGGTTCGTGACCTCACTAATCCTGGACTGTCTAGGCCTCCTCCTACTGATTTCAGTAGTGAGCATTTTGCAGCCTTTTTTTGATCAAAAATTGGCAGCAGTGAAGAAGGCCAATTCCATGCTAGGGATTATCAAAAAGGGGATTGAAAATAAAACAGCCAACATTATAATGCCGTTATACAAAACAATAGTAAGGCCCCACCTGGAGTATTGTGTACAATTCTGGTCACCGCATCTCAAGAAAGACATAGTGGAACTGGAAAAGGTGCAGAAGAGAGCGACTAAAATGATTACTGGGCTGGGGCACCTCCCTTATGAAGAAAGGCTAAAACAATTGGGCCTCTTTAGTCTGGAAAAAAGGCGCTTGAGGGGGGATATGATTGAGACATACAAAATAATGCAGGGTATGAGTAAAGTGGATAGAGGGAAGCTCTTCTCCCTCTCTCAAAATACCAGAACTAGGGGACATACACTCAAATTGAGTGCTGGGAGAGTAAGAACTGACAAAAGAAAATATTTTTTCACCCAGCGCGTTGTAAGTCTATGGAACTCCCTGCCACAGGATGTGGTGATGGCATCTGGCCTGGATGCCTTCAAAAGGGGATTGGACAGATTCCTAGAGGAAAAGTCCATCATGGGTTACAAACCATGATGGAGATATGTAATCTCTAGGCTTTAAACCAGGGTAGTTCAAGGGCCAGATGCAGGGGAGTGGTATCAGGAGACAGATATCTAGTCTCATGCGCTCCCAAACGCATCTGGTGGGGCCACTGTGAGATACAGGAAGCTGGACTAGATGGGCCTTTGGCCTGATCCAGCATGGCTCTTCTTATGTTCTTATGTTCTTATGAGGCCATCCGTACCGGTTTGGAACCCTGTTGCCCTAGCCCTCTCTCGGCATCCTCGGCGGCTGTGCCCCCTCGGTCTCCTTGCACAGTTGAGTTTGGGCCTGTTACCTCACTTGAGGCCTCCAGGGCTATTGCCCACTGCCGGCCCGCATCCACCCCCTTCGACCCTTGCCCATCATGGCTTATGAAAGCCGTGGGCGGGAACATGTCTGAATGGGCATCTATCATCGCCACAGCCTCCTTCCGGGAAGGGATTTTTGCCTCCTGCCTGAAGGAGACTGTGGTAAAGCCCATTCTGAAGAAACCCAACCTAGCATCGGGCGATCTAACCAACTATCGCCCAACCGCTAATGTTCCCTTTATGAACAAGGTGATCGAGAGGGTGGCCGCGATCCGGCTTCAATCATATCTGGAGGGCGAGCATATCCTGGGCCCATTCCAGTCTGGGTTCAGGCCCGGTCGGGGGACCGAGACCGTCTTGGTCGCTCTGCAAGATGACCTCCTCCGGGAGGCCGACAGGGGGTGTTCCTCCCTGTTGGTCCTCCTGGATCTGTCAGCGGCCTTTGATACCGTCGACCACGGTATCCTGCTGGATCGGCTCTCCGAGGTTGGGATCGGAGGCACTGTTCACAGTTGGTTCCGGTCCTTCCTCGGGGACCGTCCCCAGCAGGTTCAGCATGGGGGCGAGTTGTCGGCCCCTTGGACACTCCCTTGTGGGGTTCCACAGGGGTCGTCTCTCTCTCCCATGCTGTTCAACATTTACATCAGGCCGCTGGCTGAGGTCATAAGGGGACATGGAGTCTGCTGTCATCAGTACACTGATGACACGCAGCTCTATGTCTCCTTTTCCACCGCTGCAGATGAGGCTGTCCGGACCCTCGATCGGTGCCTGGGCGCAGTCATGGAATGGACCAGGGCTAACAGGCTCAAACTCAATCCCGATAAGACCGAGGTCATGTTCTTTGGGGCTTCCCCATCCAGCTACGGTGGCCCATTTCCCACCTTGGAGGGTGTTTCCCTCAGGCCATCGGACTCTGTCCGGAATCTGGGAGTAGTCCTGGACCCGGCGCTCACCATGGAGGCCCAGGTGTCCGCGGTGTCCAGGGCTGCCTTTTTCCACCTACGTCGAATCGCCCAGATTCACCCGTACCTGGATGGGGACTCCCTTAGAACAGTGGTCCAGGCGCTGGTGATCTCGAGACTGGACTATTGCAACGCGCTCTACATGGGGTTGCCCTTGACTCTCATTCGGCGCCTGCAGCAGGTCCAAAATGCGGCGGCCAGACTGGTGGCGGGTGTGCGCCGATTTGAGCACATCACCCCAGTTCTGGCTCACCTGCATTGGCTACCCGTTGCAGCCCGAATTAGATTCAAGGTCCTGGTTTTGGTTTACAAAACCCTCCATGGCCTAGGACCTGGCTACCTGACAGAGCGGATCGACCAGCGGTCAACTTCGGCCCGTCTGACTAGGTTGTCGCGGGCGCACATGCTGCGCGTGGCCACGCCCAGGGAGGCTCGCAGAACTTCCACTCGTTCCCGAGCCTTCTCTGTGGCTGGCCCGACGTTGTGGAATCATCTCCCAGCAGAAGTGTGCCTAGCAGAGTCCCTGCCTGCCTTCAGGAATGTTAGCTTTGAGCGGCTGTTGAGCAAAAAAATTCTCCCCAGCATACAGCTGGGAGAGAATCTTAGCTGGTCCAGCACACTTCCCTTGCGTGTCTCTGCTTATCTTACAATCTTCAGACACAGGGGTCAGCAGAGTAGCCCGGACTACAAGCCGGCATTTCAGCGTCTTGCAACACACGCGCTAGCAAAGAAAAACACAGCTGAAATCACTAACTATCACTCCCTTTGAAACTCCCTCTAACTAACTGAAAGAACCTGGAGTTTTTATCTCCTCTCCAACATTTCACTGCGCATGACAACAGATTTGACTTTAACCCTGTAAGCACCAAATCTGATACTCCAACACCCCCTCTCGCAGTGAATGTTGGAAAAAACATTGTGAGTTTTTCACTCATTCCATACCCAAACCTTCACAGAACTCTCCATGCTTCTGGAAGCTCAATGGTTTGGTGAACCCATCAGCAAGATTCTTCTGACTTGGACAATACTTCAGTTTCACCAAGTCATTCTGTATACTCTGACATACATTGTGGTAACGGATGTCCAAATGTTTAGTTCTGGATTTAAACTGACCAGATTCTGCCAATTTCAAACACGGCTGATTGTCTTCCCATACCGTAATAGGTAGACAGCAATTTCCATTGATTTCTTGGACCAAACATCTGTAGTACTCTAGTTCCCTACAGAGATCTGACAGAGCACTGTACTCAGATTCTGTAGAGGAAAGTGTAACCAGACTTTGCTTTCGGGATTTCCACCCAACTAGAGATTTTCCAAATTTCACTACTATTCCTGACACTGATTTCCTGTCCTCAGCATTTGCCCAATCGCTGTCTGACCAATCATTGTAACTGCGATTCACCTTCTGCTGACAACTTGAGACAGAAATCCTTAGTGTCTTTCAAATATCTTAGTATTCTCTTGATACCATTCCAGGCAATTTTACTGGGATTTGAGGCCTCTCTACTTAGCAAATTCACAGCAAAAGCAATATCTGGTCTGCTCCATTGAGACAGATACAATAAACTTCCAATAGCTGACTGAAACAATTCTGGCCTCTCAAATTTCTCATCATTACTAGTTTGACTATCCTTCTCAAAATTTGTCTCCATTGGTGTTTTAGCACCATTACAGTCAGACATTCTGAACTTCTGTAACAACTGTTCAATCTTGCTTTTCTGGCAAAGTAAAAAACTTCCATCCTCAGTTCTATCAATCTGAACTCCTAGATACATCTTCACATCACCTAGATTCTTAAGCTGAAACTTCTTTCCAAGCTTTGTTGCAAACTTCTTTACCTGATTCTGTGTTTTACTAACAAACAAAATATCATCAACAAAAATCAGGACTATCTCCTGCTCGTCTCCTGATCCTTTCAGATACAGGCAGTTATCAGCTAGACTCTTGTGGAAACCCATATTCTCCAAAACATCATTTAGGCACTTGTTCCAATTTCTTGCTGACTGTCTGAGTCCATAGATCGATTTGTGCAATTTCCACACCTGGTTTGGTTTCTTGACCTCAAAACCTGGTGGTGGTAACATGTACAAATCTTCTTCTAGATCTGAGTTGAGATAAGCAACATTTATATCAAAATGAGCTACTTGAAAACCTCTCTGTGCTGCTACAGTCAACAACATACGAAATGTCTCACTTCTAGAAGTTGGTGCATACACCTCAGTGTAATGCAACCCTTTCTTCTGAGTAAATCCTCTAGCGACAAGTCTTGCCTTACACTGTGTCTGACCTGTTGCTGTAGTCTTAATTCTATACACCCAACGACAACTCACTGCCTGTTTGCCCTCTGGCAGTGTTGTTGGTGTAAATACTTTCATATTCTTCATGGATTCCATCTCTTTCTCCATTGCTGTATGCCATTTACTAGCTTCCTCATCAGGCAATTGCAAAACCTCCTCATAACTCTCTGGTTCACACTGAGCTAAACCTATCCAAACACTCACGGCTGAGTAGTTTGAAGAAGAAAATCTCTCTGGCGGTTTACCTTTTGTTGTGCGAGCTGAACGTCTAGGACCAACCTCAGACGCCCCCTCTGACCCAGTTGGACTGCTGGGCACAATTCTGGAATCACTAGCGTCAGAATTACTAGTACTACCTGAACCTTCTGACTTGACACGCCTTCTCTGTCCCACTGGACTAGACTGTGGTGATGTTGGCTCAGACTTCACACCTCTTGGAGATACACTTCCTTGTTGATCAGTGTCATCTACCTGTGCATCTGGTTCAGGACCTGCACCTGCTTCATCTTGTCCTACTACATTGTCAAAATTTTCACTTAACACCTCAGGATTAGCGTGAACCCTAGTCCATCCTTTCTGCTCACAAAACTCTGCACTTCTACTGACTAGTATTTTGGATCCATCAGGATAGGCAAATCTCCAACCTTTTGTCAATGGTTCATATCCACAAAAAATCATTTTTCTGGATCTTGGCCCTCCTTTCCTACGTAGTGGCTTTGGAATCAAAACATGGGCCTCAGAGCCAAACACTCTGAAATATCCTATCTTTGGCTTCTTACCATGTAGCAACGTGTAAGGAGCTTGACCTACAACAGAATTGTAAGCTCTGTTAAATACATGTGACGCAGTCTGCCATGCTTCAGCCCAATAGCTTTTTGGCAAACCCGAATCCCTCAACATAGCGTCAACAGCTTCCTGCAGGGTTCGGTTTCTCCTTTCCGCAACGCCATTCTCCTCGGGAGAATAAGGATTTGTCAATCTATGTGTTATGCCCTTATGTCTTAGAAAATTCTGAAATGTTGTATTTGTAAATTCAGCTCCCCTGTCTGATTGAATTTGTCTAACCTTTGTGGAAAAATCACACTCCACTGCCACAATCCAATCCTTCAGTTTCTGAGCTGCTTCTCCCTTGGTTTTCAGAGGAAATACCCAACCATTTCTGGAAAAATCATCAACTACTGAAAGAATAAACTTAGCATTTCCCAAAGAAACAGTTGGCATTGGTCCACAAATATCAACATGTACAAGTTGAAAAGGTTCTGTAGATACCCTGGTTGACTTAGGATAACTACATCTCTTGACCTTTGCAGCTTTGCATGGCCTACAATCCAAAAATCTAGAACATGGTTTCACATTGCACCCTTCAACACATTCAGGCATTTTCTTTAAATACCCCAGTTTAAATGACACATTCTACGATGGAGTAAATGGGCACAGCTGTTGTGTTTGGGAATGTTAGCACATTGCGCCTGCACTGCATTTGCATTGCTGTATCCCTCTGGAACTGCTTTTGCATTCACTGCATACAAACCATCCTTACATTGCACTTGTATCAGCAGCTTCCCATTCCTAGAAACAGAACATATGTTATTTTCAAACAATACAGAAAAACCATCTCTAACTAGAGCTGATACAGACAAAATACCACGTGTCATGCCATTTAGAACAAAAACATCAACAGTAGTATCCAAACATTCAATATACACTGTTGCAGCAGTGTTCAAAGACTCTTTCTGCCCATTAGCCATTGTAATGTTCTTTGGTTGAGAAAGTTTCCTGCAATTCTCATTCTGAACACCAGGTGGCGCTAGATGATGCGAGGCTCCACTATCTAAAATGAAAACACAGTTGCTTGAAGATTGTTTCTTGAACATTGCCATAGACACCGACATGTTTTCTCTTCTTCTTCTATATCCGCGCTTGCCTCTCTCAGCTGCAGCTTGCCTCGGCATCCCACGCTGTGGACTGTCTCTTATCTGGGTGCTATGGGAGTTAACCTTGGAGTTTGGAGACTGCGGGCAATTTTTCAAAACATGGCTTGGTGATTGACACCTGAAACATTTCCTTGCAGCTGCGTAGACTCTCACTTCCCCCTCTCTTGGGGATAAGCAGCCTGCATTCCCTTTGCTTTGCCCACCTTCATTGGCTCTCAGTTGCTGTTCATGGACAAGACGTCCCGACACATAGGACATATTGAAATTGTCCTGAGGTAAAGCCTCCATAGTTAAACACAGCGTGTTATAACTTTTGTCTAAAGAGCTCAGAAGAACACAAACTTGTTGGTCTTCTGTGAAAGCCATATTCAGAGAACGTAACTGGTTGAAAATAGACACCATTGCAGCAATATGTTCTCTGATATCTCCCCCCGAGCTTTAGTTTCATCTCAAATAGCTGTCTGTACAAATGGACCTTTGCACCTGGGGTCGTTCTGCGATGTACTCTCTCAAGTCTGTCCCATATATCTTTAGCATTTCTCAGACTTTGTACATAAACTAACTGATTAGAGTCTAAACTCATAATCAACATAGCCCTAGCTTTTGCATTCCTTCGCACTGAGGCTAGTGCTTCAGCTCTTTGTTCAGCTGTGGCTGATTGGGGCAGCTGAGCTGGATCGGTAGGTAAATTACTTAAACAGTCCAGCAAATTCCTGGCTTCCAGCCAAGCCTGAATTCGGACACTCCAGTCCAGATAGTTCTCAGAATTGAGATGTTGGAATGGCACAGTAAAACTTTCCTGTCCTGCCTCCATCTTGGGCTTCAATCCCCCTTTCTGCTATTCACCAACAGCAATGGGTTCTCTGGGACTGCTACTCACGTCTCCTTCCAGCAAGACAGCCTCGAAGCTCCAAGTGTAGACTTCCAGTTGAGGCGACATCTTATTTGCCTTGGTACCGACTGTACCCCGAAGCAAAGAGATCCCAACCTCTTTTTTCTGTCTCCAGACAAAGACTCAAGCCCAGCAAAAACTGCTTGCAGTCAGGTTTTCTGCGTTACTTGGCTTCCAGGCTTCCATTCTCTGCCTTAGCCCTCTTCTCACCACGCACATATAACTCCTGTACTGCTTTCTTGACACTGGCAAATTATCTATACTGTCCTTATCTCTGGGCCATAACCCTTGTTAGCTTTGAGCGGCTGTTGAGCAAAAAAATTCTCCCCAGCATACAGCTGGGAGAGAATCTTAGCTGGTCCAGCACACTTCCCTTGCGTGTCTCTGCTTATCTTACAATCTTCAGACACAGGGGTCAGCAGAGTAGCTCTCTCTTCTGAAGATTCAGCACAGACTGTCTTCTGCCAGTGTACAAGAATAAATCAGTCTGACAGTCTGAGATAAGTTACTGCCTAGTTTATTTACACTTAACTCATATATTTACACCCGGACTACAAGCCGGCATTTCAGCGTCTTGCAACACACACGCTAGCAAAGAAAAACACAGCTGAAATCACTAACTATCACTCTCTTTGAAACTCCCTCTAACTAACTGAAAGAACCTGGAGTTTTTATCTCCTCTCCAACATTTCACTGCGCATGACAACAGATTTGACTTTAACCTTGTAAGCACCAAATCTGATACTCCAACACATGTTGATGAGCAGGCTGCAGAAGAGAAGCTCATTGTGTTAGGGGATTCTATCATTAGAAATACGGAGGAATGGATTTGTGAGGAGCATGATAACCGAATGGTCACTTGCCTGCCGGGTGCAAAGGTTGCAGACATCACCAGAAATATAGATAGCTTGTTAGAGAGAACTGGGAAGGAGCCAGTGGTCATGGTACACGTCGGTACCAATGATGTCGGGAAGGCCAAGCGGTCAGTCTTGGAAGCCAAATTCAGGTTGCTAGGTAGAAGATTGAAGTCCCGGGCTTCCAAGGCATTTTCAGAAGTGCTACCTGTTCCTCGTGCAGGTCCCGCCAGGCAGGCAGAACTCAGAAGCCTCAATGCGTGGATGAGGCGATGGTGTCGAGAGGAGGGCTTTAGATTTGTCAGGAACTGGAGAACATTTTGGGACAAGCCAAACCTGTTCAGGAGGGATGGGTTGCACTTGAATCATGATGGGACCAGATTGCTGGCACTCAACCTCAAAAAGGCAGCAGAGCAGCTTTTAAACTGATAACTGGGGGAAAGCCGACAGGAGCTGTGTGGCATCCGAGTTGGAACACCTCATCCTCGGGGAATGAGGTTGGAGAGGGTAGAGAATCACATAGAGATGACATAGCAAGTATTAACACTGGCAGAATAGCGGAATGTGACAGTTCATCTACTGAAAATAAAAGCTGTGGGGGGAGAAGAACAAGGCAGCAGCTGTTGCGGGACCCACTGTACAAGTGCTTCTACGCCAATGCTCGGAGCCTCCGAGCAAAGATGGGAGAACTTGAACATCTGGCAGCTAGGGATAACATTGATATAATAGCCATAACAGAAACCTGGTGGAATGTGGAGAACCAGTGGGACACAGCAATCCCAGGCTATAAACTCTATAGAAGGGATAGAGAGGAGCGGGTTGGAGGAGGAGTGGCCATCTATGTCAAAGAAGGCGTAAAATGGAGATTGACAGAGGGTCTGACTCCACCATAGAATCACTGTGGGTTAAACTACCAGGTCCAAAGAGTGATGTGATAGTTGGAGTATTCTATCGTCCACCAGATCAAAAACTTGAGGGGGACCTTGAAATGAGGAGAGAAATCATGGAGGTGGCTAAGAGGGATAGGATAGTAATCATGGGGACTTTAATTATCCCCACATTGACTGGGCCAATGCGAGCTCTGGGCAAGAAAGAGAAACTGGGTTTCTCGACTTGCTGAATGACTGTGCCTTAGAGCAACTTGTCATGGAGCCCACCCGAGAACAGGCAACTCTAGATCTAATATTGTGTGATACTCAGGACCTCATCAGGGATGTGAATGTCACTGAGCCTCTGGGGAACAGTGACCATGCTGCAATTTCCTTTGCCATGCATGTTGGAGGAAGAGTGTCAATCAAATCAGACATAAAAACCCTTGATTTTCGAAGGGCAAACTTCCCTCAGATGAGGAAACTAGTTAGAGAGAAACTGAAGGGGAGGGTTAGAAGAATGCAATCTCTTCAGAGTGCATGGAGCCTGTTTAAAACAACAATAATAGAGGCCCAGCACAAGTGCATACCACAAAGAAAGAAGAGCTCATTTAAGTCCAAGAGGACACCGGCATGATTAACGAGTGGAGTTAGAGAGGCTCTAAAGCACAAGGAGAGGTCCTTCTGTAAATGGAAATCCTCCCCAAACGAGGAAAATAAAAAGGAACACAAACTCTGGCAAAAGAAATGTAAAAAGATGATAAGGAGGCAAAGAAAGACTTTGAGGAATGAATGG
>JAPFRF010000024.1:6058426-6111123 GCA_029282475.1 Phrynocephalus forsythii
CTGTAAAACAAGGTTTAAGGGCTCAGCTATCTATCTGTTACTGTGACATGCCGCCCAGAATTTTGCCACCAGTTCAGTAGTAGTCCGACTTTAGTCAATTAGCAATTGATTACAATAGTCCGAGTCCAATTGGCCTGCCATATCTTTTAAGAGTGGTGTGCTGTATTTTGCCCGGGTCTTTTTATGTCTACTGCATCTTTTTCTTACTCTGGCTCACAGGGGAAAATCAGCCTTTGTTTAGCTTCGACGGTGTGAGTCTTGTGTGAGTGTCCTGTGCCATCAGCTGTGGATTTCAGAGAGAATGCCATTTGCTTTAGGGAAGGGACCAATGGAGCAGAGATGACCCAATGTGCATACATACAGACTTACATATGTGCTGGGAATTTCTGGTGGAAGACACTCTAGCATTCGGCCATCCAAAAAAGTCTATTGTTTTTGTGCTCCAGTGGTTTAGCCTAGCTTCTTCTGGGTTAATGTTTAAAGGTGTTCTGCTTTTTAGATTACATTTAACATTTAGACGTGAGCAGTGTGCAGAAAATGTTTCCTCAGTTTTAGCCGCTGCCTAGACCAGTGGTCAGCACTCCACATGTTTTGGACCACAACCCCCAGAATTCCAAGCCTGTATTGCCAATAACAAAGGACTGTGGGAGCTGTGTGGTCCAAAACATCTGGAGTGCTGAAGGTTCCCCACCACTGGCCTAGGAGGTTGCCATCACATGTTTTTCAGTCTCTCTTGGGGTGGGGAGGGAACCAGTTCCTTGTGGACACAGCAGTCCTCCTGTATAAAGAAAAATCTTCTACTGCAGAGGTGCTTTTTCAAGGCAAGATCACCAAGAGTAGATGAAACTCCTGGAGAATGGGAACGCTGGTGGAAGATCGGTGTCAGTGTTAAGCTGTAATGGCACCAGGATGCTGCCTTGTGGAAGACCAGTGCTTTTTTTATTGTTATTTTTTATTGTTATATTTATATCCCGCTTATCTCCAGACTAGGACTCTAAGCGGCTAACAAGATAAATATCACAATCCAGCAAAACACTAATATGACAATTAAAACAAGAGTGAAATATAAAATCCTAGTGCCTCCGAGTGCATCCCAGCACGTCAAAGACGTAAATCCTAACAGTTAAAATTGGAGGCACCGATAGTCAGCAATCAGAAGATAATAATAATAATGACGATGGGGAAAAAAAAATTAAGATTCGCCAAAGGCCTCTCAAAATAAAAAGGTTTTTAAAGATTTTTGAAAGGCCTGCAGGGACTCTGCAGAGCGCACTTCGCTAGGGATAGCGTTCCATATGGACGGGGCTGCCACAGAGAAGGCCCGGTTCTGGGTAACCGTCTTCCAGGCCTCTCGAGGGGTGGCAACCCGAAGCAAGTGCGCTCGCACCTGCCAAACTGGATGGACCGAGATGGATCGCTGGACGATACGCTCTGTCAGGTAGTCCGGTCCCAAGCCATGGAGGGTTTTATAAACTAAAACCAAGACCTTGAATCTAATCTGGGCTGCAACGGGCAACCAATGCAGGCGAGCCAGGACTGGGGTGATATGGTCATAACGATGCACACCAGCCACCAGCCTGGCTGCCGCATTCTGTACCCGCTGCAGACGCCGGAGAAGAGTCAAGGGCAACCCCATGTAGAGCGCGTTACAGTAGTCCAGCCTCGAGATCACCAGTGCTTGGATCACTGTTCTCAGAGAGTCAACATCCAGGTACGGGTGGATCTGGGCAATCTGACGAAGGTGGAAATAGGCGGCCCTGGTCACCGACGCCACCTGAGCCTCCATGGTCAGCGCCGGGTCCAGGACCACGCCCAGATTCCGCACCCTCTCCACAGTCTGGAGGGAAACCCCCCAGCTGCGGAAGAGGGCCACCGTACCCAGATGGTGAGCTCCCAAAGAACATAATATCCATCTTCTCGGGGTTGAGCTTAAGCCTGTTCACCCCAGTCCAGGCCAGGACAGCATCCAGGCACTCATCAAGGATCCTCACAGCTTCCACTGCAGAGGTGGAAAAGGAGAGATAGAGCTGCGTGTCATCAGCGTACTGATGACAGCAGACTCCAAATCTCCTAATGACACCAGCCAGCGGCCTTACGTAGATGTTGAACAGCATAGGGAACAGCGACGACCTCTGTGGAACCCCACAAGGGAGTATCCAAGGAGCCGACAACTCCCCCCCATGCAGAACGTACTGTGGACAGCCCTCCAGGAAGGATCGGAGCCAGCTGCGAGCAGTGCCTCCGATACCAACCTCGGAGAGCCGATCCAACAGGATACCGTGGTCGACAGTATCAAAGGCCGCTGACAAATCCAGGAGAACCAACAGGGTAGAGCAACCCCTGTCGGCCGCCCGGATTAGGTCATCTTGCAGCGCGACCAAAGCTGTTTCGGTCTCCTGATGAGGCCTGAACCCGGACTGGCAAGGATCGAGGCACTGCCAATTCTCCAGGTATGACTGCAACCGAACCGCCGCCACCCTCTCGATCACCTTGCCCATAAACGGGACGTTAGCAATTGGACGATAGTTGGTTAAATCGTCCAAGGGGAGGCCAGTTTTTTTGAGAATGGGCTTTACCACCATCTCCTTCAGACGGGAGGGAAAAACCCCCTCGCTGAAGGAGGCGGTGGCAATGACCGAAGCCCATTCGGCCATAGTCCCGCTGGCAGATTTAATTAGCCAGGCTGGGCAGGGATCGAAAGGAGTGGACGCCGGTCGGCAGAGGCCTCGACAGCAGAAACAGGCCCAAGCGCATCCAACCGAGGCGACGAAGGCAGACCAGCAACTGGGGATGCCAGGACAGTGCTATTGCAACCGGAGTTGAAGCTGGCCCGGATGGCCTCAATTTTAGTACGAAAAAAGGCTGCGAAATTCTCACTACTGAACTCAGTAGGAGGAGGCCTAGCCAGACTAGGATTGGTGTGGTCTCGAACGATGCAGAAAAGCTCCGCTTGGCGGTTGGAGGCCTCACCAATTCTCAGGGAGAAAAAAGATCTTTGAGCCTCCCTGATCGCGTTGGAATAGCGCCTAGTCTGGGAAACAACAGCAGCCTTATTAACAACCGTCCGGGTTCTTCTCCAGCTGCGCTCTAGTCTTCTCCTCACCTGCTTCATCGCTCGGAGCTCAGATGTGAACCACGGCGAGGGCCGAGCTCGGCACCGGAGAAGACGCTTAGGGGCGATCCGGTCGATGGTCTGGGCAGCTGTATCAAACCAATGGTTGGCCACAGTCTCGGCCGGCGCGCCAGTCAGTTCTCCAGGAAACGCCCCAAAGGCCTCCTGGAACCGAGAGGGGTCCATGAGCCTTCGGGGACAGGCCAAAACAGGAGGCCGGTGGTCCCCGTGAGGAGGGGCTGGAATCACCAAAGGGAAAGTGAGCAGGTGATGGTCTGACCATGACACAGGAAGGGGGACAATGCCCCCAACCTCCAGACTCGATGTCCCCGACATGGAGGAAAAAACCAGATCCAGGGTGTGGCCAGACCTGTGAGTGGGGCATACAACATGCTGGGACAGACCCATGGAAGCCATGGATTCCATGAACTCCAGAGCTGCCGCAGAGAGTTCACCGCCAGCATGCACATTAAAGTCACCCGCAACCAGAAGGTGCGGGGACTTCAATAGCGCAGCCTCGATGAACTCAGAGAGCTCCGGGAGGGATTGTGCTGGGTTGCGGGGAGCACGGTAACCTAGCACAATGCCAAATCTGTCCCGCTGTCCCACTAGCAGGTGAAGGCACTCTAACCCCTGGCTAACCAATGTCGAGGCCCTGCAGACATAAAGAGAATCCCGATGAACGATGGCGACCCCTCCTCCCTTCTGACCCTCCAACCTTCCCACACCCTGAGCCAGATACCCGGGCGGGCACAGCAGGGAGAGCGAAGCCCCCCCCTCTGCACCCACCCAGGTCTCGGTAATGAGAGCCAGGTCAGCCCGCCCATCTTGGATGGAATCATATATGATGGGGATTTTATTATGGACTGACCTGGCGTTCAACAGAATGCAGGAAAGGTTGGAGGCGCTGGAGAAGTGACTCCTGGATATGTGGCAGCGAGCCGAGGGGGTCAGAACGCGGGACAGGCACAAGATGCCTGACCCGGGTTCTTCTGATCTGACGAACCCCCCGGTTACAAGCGTACTGCCCACAGCCCGTCACAGTTGGTATGTGAGTCCCTGCAAACATGGCGACACACACACGCACACAAAAAGCTTAAATAATATAAGCACTCACAGCAATAAATTACAAGCAATACAGTGAATCAATTAACAAAGCTGTAAAGCAGACAAAATAATAATAGTGACAATAATAAAAACAAATCTTAACTAGACAAAAAAGCAATAAATAACAAAACGGGCAAAGCGCCAGGAGAGATGTAAAACACCTGGGAGTGGGGGAGGGAGGAGGCCAGGTGATCAGGCTCAGATTATTAGTGATAAGGTTACTGCAATTGCATAAACAACTAGGCATTAGAGGTGGCAAAATATGCCAAACCTGATTACAGCAAATTGCAACAGAACCACCCTGATCCCATAATCCGGGCTCGAAACCCCCGACAGGGAATCCCCCTCCATCACGCCTCAGCTCCACCGATAGGCACGCCATCATAGCTCCAGTCCTCTTGCCCTCCACAGATAAAACTGGAGGGTAATGATGTAACAAATATCCCCCTAGGGCATTAAACGCCAGTCCCTGAGAGGGAAAGAAGACAGAGGCAGCCCCACTGCCTTCCAAGCGTCTCCGAAGGAAAGAGGGACAGGGCAGCCCCAGGCAATGGTGGATGGGTGCCGGAACCGACATGTTGCGTAGATCCCTGAGCAGCAAGTCCCGGCAGTGGCGAGGTGCCCAAGTCCCTTAAGGCGCCGACGGCCGGTCTGCCGCCCGAGAACCACCAGCTGCCAGGAGACTACAATGGGCGATGGAAAAGCAAGCACCGGCAGCTGACATGCTGCCCGAATCCCCAGGAACGAGCAGCACACCGGCAGCCGAGCTGCCGCCCGAGAACCACCAGGCAAGGGAGACCGGTTAGGACTTCTGAGCGGGCGATGAAAGGCAGGCACCGGTGGCCGACTTACCGCCCGAGTTCCCCAGGGGCGAGGGGCGCGCCGGCGGCCGAACTGCTGCCCGAGAACCACCGGCAATGGGAAACACCGGGAAAGGGAAACCGGCTAGGGCTTCCGGGCGGGCGATGGAGGCAGGCACCGGCGGCCGACTTACCGCCCGGGGCGAGGGGCGCGCCGGTGGCCGAACTGCTGCCCGGGTACCACCAGTGATGGAAGAAACAAACTCGGTGCACAGCCGGTTGGGAAGCCAGGGCGCAAACAGCAGCGGGGTGATGATAAAGGCAGGCGGCCACGGGGGGAGAAAGCGACCAGTCCCGGCAGACGAAGTCAACTCTCACCTCAGCTCCGACCCCTGAGGGAGAGCCCGAAATGGCGGCCGCCGTCTCAGTCCTCAGGTCTTCCAGACCGCCGAGGACGGACAGGCCGACCGCTCAGCCGGGACTCCCCACGAGAGCAGGCGAGGGGGGCTTGCCAGGAAAGGCTGCTAAGATGTAAAAAGAGAGGGGGAGAAGGGAGAGATGGTACAAGAGGCCGTTTGTATCAGAGGGACGCTCGATCGAGGCAACATACCATGTCTTCGCGTCCTCGTCTTTGTCGGCGTCTGAGGTTCAGTAAAGCTCGATAAGAGCCTCAGCGAGCCCACAAGCCCCCCCTCCAAGTTCAAACACCTTCCACAGGTACTCCTAGCAAGCCCAAAAAAAAAAAAAAACAAGCGGCACAGCTGCAAAACAGCAGAAAATAACTGAGGGCTGGGATGCAGAAACACCGAGGAGCTTTTTATCAGCTGCCTGGAACATAATAATTGGTTTCCTATGCATTCCTATGGGAAACCATGTTTCGCTTTATGAAATGTTCACAATATGAAATGGCCCAGAGAATGAATGAATTACTTAAACCAAGGTACCACTGAGTGGCATCTCACATAACTAAATTAATCATTTCTCAGTATATTTTCATTTTCTGAAAAATTTGTAATGCGAAGCGTGGTTTCGCATTTAAATGAATGAGAAACCAATTAATTCCCTTCCAGAGGTCAGATTGACAGTCACCTCTTTTCCCTCACTGCGGTGCCCGGTAGAGAAAAGGAAGTCTTGGATCAGGCACCCCAAAACCGAACCAAACAATGTGGGAAAGGTTTAGGACTTCACCAGATATGCCCCTGCAGGGATTGGCTGAAACCACTAGGCAGCCTCTGTTCCTGATCCTCCTTTGGGCTCCAGGAAGGGAAAGGCCTTCAAGGGCCAACCAGCCAAGAGCCAGAGGGAAGAAGTGGCCCTGAAAGAGGCTGAGGGGGGGTTCCTTGCCATGGAGGACCCTCCCTGGCCTCCCAAAAGAGCGCCACTGGCTCACCAAGGATGGACCCCCAGTGGACAGCCTAAAACTAAGATCTTTACTGGTTTCTATTATTCCTAAACTCCATCCTGGCATCTTCCCCTTCGTGTCCCTCCATCTTCCACTCCTTGTTTCTCTCTCTGGGTGCACATCGTTCTCCCTGAGTCTTCTCCGCAGGTGTGTGTGTGTGTCTGCACACTTCCCTTCAGTCCTCCAATCTTACACCGTCTGAAGAAGGGAAAGTGTTTGGTTTCCTTAATCCAAGAAGACTCAAGACTGTTTGTTTTTTTCCTCCACAGAAATAGCACAAGTGTTATGACGTCATCTTTTTCCCCAGACCAAAAGGGAATAATCAAATTCCTCCAGCATTTCAAAGGTAGGTGAACTGTTGTTCTGTTGTTGTTGTTGTTGTTGTTGTTGTTGTTGTTACCTACCATAGTCAAAATAAATTATACAACTATTTTGTCATATTATATTATTTATTTATTTCCCTGCCTTTCTCCTTGGAAAAGGACCCAAGGTGGCTTACAGTAATGAAGGACAATATACAGTTGAGTACAATTAAGACATGTTCAAGTAGTGAGAACAGGGAATTGAGGGACAACTTAGAGAATTAAATGACAACATTACATTAAAGCTGCAAAAGAACACGGGCACTTGAAAAGAGTAAAATTCCATCTAAAAGTTATGCATAATGGAAACTAACATTGAAAACGTAGGTTACAAGTGGTTATAACAACGTCTATGTGATCCTATAGATTCATACGAAAGACAAAGGGAAAGCTTGCCAGAAGAGAAAGGTCTTGGCCTGTTTCCGGAAAGACATCAGAGATGGGGCAGTCCTGGCCTCTAGTGGGAGGAAGTTCCAGAGTCTGGGCACCACAGCCGAGAAGGCCCTTTCATATGTTCCCATGAGACATACCTGTGAGGGTGGCGGTATGGAGAGAAAGGCCTCTCTTGATTACCTTAACACCCGAGTCAATTCATACCATGAGATTCGATCCTTGAGGTAGCTAGGACCCAGGTCATACAGTGCTTTGTAGTTTTAAGGTCAGCACTTTGAATTGTGCCCAATAGCTGATTGGTAGCCATTGGAGCTGCTTTAATAGGGGTGTAATGTAATCTCTGTATCCCACCCCAGTCAGCAATCTGTCTGCTGCATTTTGCACCCGTTGAAGTTTCTTGAGGCATTTCATTGGTAGTCCCACATAGAGCGCATTACAGTAGTCCAGTCAGGAGGTCACGAGGGCATGTGTCACGGGCATAACCTGTTTACTAGCCTTAATTATGCAAGTGCACTCCTGCCCACAGCTGTGAACTGGTCATCTAGGCTCAAGGAGGAGTCCAAGAGCCCCCCAAAGCTGCGCACCTCTTTTTTCAATTGGAGGGTGACCCCCATCCAGTACAGCAGGCCTGCCCGAAGTCCGGCCCAGGGGCCAAATCCGGCCCGTCAGGCCATTTTGAGTGGCCCGCGGCTGGCTGGCCTGCCCCTCTCTCCCCCTCCTCCACCCCATTTTTTTAAAAAAATCTGCCAACACCACCGCTGGGAAGCTTGGGCGACTGGGCGGTCTGCCGCCACCGGCACCGCAGGGGAATGTGTGGGGGTGGGCAAGCCAGCGGGCCTCTACCACTGCCAAGGAGCTTTGGGGTGGGCTGGCGGGTGATCCGTCACCACCGCTGGGGAGCTTGGGGGGGTGCAAGGTCGCACAGATTGCCTCTTCCAAGGGGCTCCCTGTGGCCGGGGCTCCCTGTGCTTCCTTTGGTCCCCACCTTCCTTCCTTCCTTCCTCCCTCCCTTGGTCCCCACCTCCCTCCCTCCCTTCCTTGTTCCCCACCTTCCTTCCTTCCTCTCTTGGTTTCCACCTTCCTCCCTCCCTCCCTTGGTCCCCGCCTTCCTGCTGGTGTGGTTGCAAGGGGTCAGTGGGTGGGGCTTATAGGTCAGTGGTTGGGGCTTGCAGTGGGGTGGCAGGGTCAGGGAACAACCAGCCCCTGACACATTTTCAGCCACCAAATCTGGCCCTCCTTACAAAAAGTTTGAGCACCCCTGCAGTGCACGTTGCATCCCTATCCCTTTTTTTCCCTTTTGACTGACCAGAAGCATCTCAGTTGGGTTTAGTTTCATTTTGTTCAACCTTATCCAGTTCATTACTGCAGCTAAACACTCATGTAAAGTTGAGATAATTAACTCCTTTACAATCCAGAGGTGACGAGAGGTATAGGTGGCTATCATTGAAATATACAGTGATACCCCGACTTTCAACATGCCCATCATATGGAAATCTTGAGTTACAAGTGTGATTCCATTGGTTTTTAAATCCCTCTGCCTTACGAGCAAAAGATAGGGTTTCACCGACTAATGGGTTTTGTTTTGTTTTTTGGAATACTGTACTGTAATTTTTTTTTGCGTGTTTGCCGGTGTGTGTGTGGGGGGGGTCTTTTTCATTTGCAATTTTTAAACAACCTGTGCTTTCCACCTGAAGCAGGCGCTTTGCGGGGAAAAGCACAGCTTGTTTAAAATGTCTTTGAGCCACCGAGCCAAGCGGTTGCCTCAGTGGCATAAATATATTTTAAACCACCCGCCGCTTCTCCCCACACACACACACCAGGCGCGTTGGGGGGAGATGTGGCAGGTGGTTTAAAATGTGTTTAGACATGGAGACAAGTGGTTGCCTTGGTGGCTAAAGACATTTTAAACCACGCATCACTTCTCCCCCAACGCGTTGTTCATCCAGAATGGATTAGAATCATAGAGTTGGAAGAGACCTCAAGGGCCATCCAGGAACCCCATCGCAATGCAGGAACTCCATCACAATATTTCCGACAGATGGTCATCAAGCCTCTGCTTAAAAACCTCCAAAGAAGGAGACTCCACCACCCTCCTTTGGGGCAGCATATTATTCCACTGCCGAACAGCTCTAACTGTCATGAAGTTCTTCCTAATGTTCAAATGGAATCTCTTTTCCTGTAGTTTGAAACCATTGCCCCGAGTCCTAGTCTCTGAAGTCATGGAAAACAAACCTGTTCCCTCTTCAATAGGACATCCTTTTAAATATTTAAACATAGCTATCATATCCCCCTCTCAGCCTTCTTTTTGAAAGGCTAAACATTCCCAGTTCCCTAAGCCGTTCCTCATAAGACATTTCCTCCAGACCCTCAACCATCCTGGTTGCCCTCCTCTGCACCCGCTCGAGGTTGTTAAAATCCTTTTTAAATTGAGGTGCACAGAACTGGACACAGTACTCCAGGTGGGGTGTGACCAGAGCAGAATAGAGTGGTACTATCACTCTAGACACTATATGTTCTGGACTGTATATTGACCTTAATTATTGTAAGCCACCTTGGGTCCTTTTCCAAGAAGAAATGTGGGGTAAAATTTTTCAAAATAAAATAATAAAATGTTTCTAAGTCATTTTTGTCCCAGTCTATTATTCCTGTTGGGTATCTATTTCGTAGAACTGCCCATTTGTTTGTGGCTATGACTTTATTTCCGCTTTTCAATCCTGATTTTAAGATTTTCTGCAGTCTTCTGATGTACTCTTTTTCTGTCATTTCTCCTCTTGTGTGGAGGATTTCATTTGCTCCTAGTACTCCAAGGAATTTATATTTTCCATCACTTGATAGGGATTTTGTAAGATAACCCTCAATTCCCTGTTTCTCAAACTGAATATGTCTTAAGTATAATGGACTATATATTGTCACTCCTTATTGAAAGCCGCCTTCGGTCCTTTTCCAAGGAGAAAGTTGGGGTAAAAATACTCAAAAATAAATAAATAAATAAATAAATAAATAAATAAATAATACTGCATAGACAGAGCTGAACATTTGTCATTCCCTAATTTCCTTTGAATACCCTCACTACATTTTAGCAAGCAGTGATTCTATCTCAATGGAACATTTTGCATATGGTTTTAGGTCATCTCTATATAACATACAATCAATTTTCCCTGCTTGTTATGAACCATGGCTGCCCAATCCAGTTTTATTTAAAATTACTGACATGGGGATGAGTGAGAGGTTGAACAGCAGTGGTGCATCCAGTTTGTTCACCAATGGCCATTGCCGTATATACTCGAGTATAAGTTAAGTTTTTCAGCTCGTGTTTTTGGCTGGAAAAAAGGCCCTCGGTTTCTACTCAGGTCAATACAGTGGTGCCCCGACTTACAATGCCACTGACAACACAGGCAAGTGGAGGCGGCAGATCCGATTCCCCAGGCTGTTGGAAGACTTTTTAAAAATTCCACACACACACCCAAAATCAGGCGTGCAATTTTAAAAAGGCTCCAGGGGAGCAGCAAAGGGGGGGGGGAACCCTGCAATCAAAATTTACTTACCTTGGGGGCACCAAAGTAGCAGGGGTACCTTCAGAAAGTGGTTTTAGGGAACCCCCTGAAATTTGGAAACATTTGGGGGTAAGGGGACTGAGTTATTGAAGCTCCAAAGGGGATGCCCCTAGGAAAAAACCTTCTAAATGGAAGCTGATGGGGGGAGATAAAGCCTCTGCTTCCCACATTATTTCAATTAGTTTTTTTCCCTAGGGGCATCCCCTTTGGTGCATCGTAACTCAGTCCCCTTTGTTTGTTTGTTTGTTTGTTTGTTTGTTTGTTTGGATTGTATGCCGCTCACTCCCCAAAGGTCTCTGGGCGGATCACAATCAAAATAAACAATTAACACATCAAAATTACAATAAAACTAAAGCAACAAAAACATATAAGTACAATAAATACAATACATTAAAACACAACACTAAAATTGCCATCAGGACCCACAATCATCAGTTAAAAAAACTTCTGGAACAGGAAGGTTTTTACCTGATGCCTAAATGTTATCAATGTCGGCACCAGGCGGGTCTCACTTGGGAGAGCGTTCCACAGCCTGCGGACAGCTGCCAATTTTTTTCCAAATTTCAGGGGATTCCCGAAAATTGCTTTCTTAAAGTACCTCTGCTATTTTGATGCCCCAAGGTAAGTACTTTTTGAGTGCATATTTTAATTTTCTTTTTAAAAAATATGCACTTGAAAATTATTTTTTAAAAACTGCAATCAAAATTTACTTTTCTTGGGGCTTCAAAGTAGCACGGGTTCCTTCCCACAGCTATTTTAGGGGAACCCTTGAAATCTGGAAAGATTTGGGTGTCAGAGGACTGAGCTTTGAAGCTCTAAAAGGAGCTGTGGATAGTTAAATTGGCAACTTGTGCTGGGATGTTGCCAGCAATTGAGGAATTAATGCCATAGAGTAAACTCCCTGATTAGTTTCACAGTCGCAGCACACTTTGCCAATTTAACTTTCCACAGCCCCTTTAGAACTTCAAAATAGTTTTTCATAATTTCTTGGATTTTTCAGCTGGAGTCCATATTTTGTGTTTACATTGTTCCAGTAGCTTTGTGGCAACCTGTCCTGGTTTCTCAACGGTCTGCTGAGCCATGCAGCCTATTTGCCACCAGATGTCCAGGGGCTGTAGCATCTAGTTTGTCTTTGTTGACTCAATCAGCAACCAATCCGGTATGGATTTTTGTTTATTTCCTCTCCTCATAACTGTTGGTTGGTGAAACCAGTTAGTTTGGCTTCTCAGCCGAGATCTGTCTGGCTTGGGAGATCTTTCAGGAAGCAACGGGGACACTAGCATGGCCCTCAACCTTCCTGAAACCCATGAGACCTTGCACCTCAATAATGCTTGTTAGAGATGGGCACAAATCAAAAAAATTGTGTTTCTTTTCTTTTCGTTTCATTGAGGGTATTGTTTTGTTTCTTTTTCATGAATTTTCATTAAAAAATCATTTCGTTGGTTCGTTAATTCGTTATTCATTTTTACCCGCTTTGCACTTTAAAGCATTTCCGCACGCAGGCGTCCCCCAACGCCACAGACCAGATGGAAAACACAAAAAAATTTGATGACAACTGCCCAAACTGGACTGGCATCCTCCTCATCATCATTTTTGTGCCACACACAGATGAATCCCTTTCCCAGTCCATCACCTCTTGCAAGCCCCACCCACAGACCCGTTAGCCCCACTCACTGGCTCCTTGCAAGCCGTCACGTGCTTATTCAGCTTCATCCCACGGGCACTGCAGCGGGCATTGGAAAGGAAGGAGATGGCCTTGGTAGCAGCCCTGTCACACCCTCACTCTTGCCAAGGGCACAGGAGCCAAGGCATTCCTCTGCCACTGCCACTGTGGACAGCCCCGTCCGCACCGCCACTACACATACCCTTTTCTGCCAAAGAGGAGGACGAACAGGGCAGGAGTAGGGCCCAGGTCAGAGATGGAAGCAAAGCCGGGAGGGTGGCTGGGCCTGGGTCAGGTCATGGCAACCCCTCCGCCTGCCCACTCGCTTCCAGGTCACTCCCCCTGCACTTGACTAGGCTCATGGGGCTCCGGTGCGGTGGTGGGGACACCGCGGGTGGAACCGGCCCCCTGTGCTCCACTCCCCCTGCACTTGCTCGGGCCACAAGGGCTGAGGTGTGGCTGCGCCGCTACTGAGGCCTGGCCCACTGACTCACCCCGATGCTCCCACTGGCCAAGCTGCACCACCATGGTCAGGCATGGGAGCCCTTTCAATTCAGGGTTGGTTTGGGGCCGGCAGTGAAATCACTGTTTGGCCTTGAACACATATTTTTGATGCCGCTAACTAAAAGCCTTGTGTGGCAAGAGAGGGATGGAAGGCAGAGCTCTGCCGAGAGGTATGCAGGGCCACTGCTTTTTTAAGGCAATGGAGTGGAGTGAGCGAGAAGGGAGGGACAGCTACCTTTTTTCCTTCTTAAAGTCAAGGCGTGAACTGAAGGAATGTGAACCAGTACTGAAGTGATGCCAAATCAATCTTTGATTTGACTATTTATTTCCATAGTGTTTGTGGTGGGGCCAAGTGATACTACTTCTCCTTGGCCGCCAGTGTTGTTGTGGATATACATGAATGTTTTAAGCACCCCAAACCCGACTGGCAGGTATTATCAGGCAGAATAAATAATTTTTGCTGGGTTTTTATGGGTGTCCAGGGCGTTTTAATACCCAAGAAATATTAAGCAAGCAATAAGCATGTGGCTGGCATCCATGTCCTTAAAGGGGGGGAAATACAGCGATGTGAGAAAAGACAAAAGACAAAAACACACGTTTTAAGCACCCCTCACCCCCTGCTAGGTATTATCAGGCAGAATAAATAATTTTCTCTGGGTTTTTACGGATGTCCAGGGCATTTTAATAGCCAAAAAAAAATCAATATTAGGCATCTGGAAGCCATTTTGGGTGGATGTCCCCTAACTCCCCTTAAAGGAAAAAAATACAGCGATGTGAGAAAAGATATAAATGAATGTTTTAAGCACCCCAACACCCCCTGCTAGGGATCAGGCAGAACAAATAATTTTTGCTGGGTTTTTACGGATATGCAGGATGTTTTTTAACATTTAAAAAACAGCTCATTTCATCACACACCACCATTAATGAAACAAAAAGTAACGAACACAATTTTCTTGGTTCCGTTCGTTTCGTTCCTAATCCATCGCCACGGTCATTATTCGTTCCGTTATGTAACAGAATGAATAATGGATAATGGAACAAAAAAAATCATTTTGTGCCCATCTCTAATGCTTGTGTCCAAGCTCAGGTCTAGAGTGCTTACACTTGACAATTTCATCTCTTCCACAGTTCTGAGACATTGCTTCATTCATTTGTCTTTAGATAAGAGCACTAAATTGGATCCACAGAGATCATTTCCTTCTCTTTCTGCTGGCCTTGGTGTCACTATAGGGTTCTTTCCTTTCCATGACAGTAGAAGACAATGCAAATGCCTTGGTTAGATGCCCAATTTGTATCTTCGCTCTTACACTCTTTTTCTCTTTTTTTCTCCATCAGGTAAAATACAGAACTATCAGAATTAGGAAAACCTGTGAGAAACATGAAATGAAAATATAGATACTCAAAAGGAGGGAAAAGGCAGGAAGGAAGCCAGCCATGGACATAGGAAATATCATCTCTGAGTAATCATAATTATGAACCCCTTAAGTTCAGGGTGAGGAAAAATGAAGAGCTAGGAAGGAGATAGTGTTCCATAAGCCTAAATGTATTGCAGTGCACCTCTGAAACAAAGCAGAGTCCATTGTATGAATTAAAAAAGTTAATGAATGAAACATAGAAAGGCAGTAATAAGGAATACTAATGCTGTTGACTGAAAACCTTCTGAGAGAGGAGAAATTGTATAAATCAGTGCAGAGTATAGAGAACTTCAACCAAAAGAACAACCTTCATTCACATCTAAAAACTTACATGGGAGAAATAATGGAAGAGCATACAAAATAGAAAGCATCATCAGAAAAATCATCTTGTTTTTTGTAAAACAATGGACAGAGTGGAGAAAATATGAGTGCAAAGAATGTGGAAAGAACTTCAGTCATAGCATTTCTCTTAGTGTCCATAGACAAACTCACATGGGGAGAAACCATTTAAAATGCATGGAATGTGGAAAGGGCTTCAGTAAGAGCAGTGCCCTTTGTTCCCATCAAAGAAGACATACAGGAGAGAAACTATTTCAATGCATGGAATGTGGAAAGAACTTTAGTGAGAGCAGTCATCTAAGTCGACATAAAAGAACACATACAGGAGAGAAACCATTTAAATGCTTGGAATGTGGAAAGAGCTTCTGTCATAGCCATCAACTAAGTAGACATCAAAAAACACATAGAGGGGAGAAACTATCTCAGTGCATGGAATGTGGGAAGAGCTTCAGTCAGGGAATTAATCTTAGTTCCCATCAAAGAACACATACAGGGGAGAAGTTGTATAAATGCATGGAATGTGGAAAGAGTTATAGTCAGAGCAGTGGCCTTAGTTACCATGAAAGAACACATACAGGGGCTAAGCCATTTAAATGTTCAGAATGTGGAAAGAGCTTCAGTCAGAGCAGTACCCTTAGTTCCCATCAAAGAACTCATTTACATTTCCAGTGGAACTTTACATTTAAGTTCACCCCTCACACTTTGGAACTTTCATATCATCATCCTTATCATCATCCTTAACATCATCATCCTTAACATATCAGGATGGAAACAAGCAAACACATAGTTGACTCCGCACCATACAATAAACATAAAAAAAATCTCGAGCCTAAAGTTGGGCACATGGAATGTTAGGACAATGAATCCTGGCTGTTCAGACTATCTCCAAGAAATGGACACTATACGAAAGACAGCTGTCATCGACAGGGAACTGTGCAGACTGCGGATGGACATTGCTCCAAGAGACAAGGCTACCTGACTCTGGATCTGTCAAGGAGAGGAACTTTACATTCTTCTGGCAGGGAAAACCATCAAACGAGACCAGGGAATGTGGGCTTGGCTTTGCTGTTAGAAATACTTTTCTAGGTCTCATTATCCCACCTGCTGTAGGAAGTGAGAGAATCCTGTCCCTGCAACTACACTCTACAGCAGGGTTGGTTACACTTATCAGTGCATACGCACCAACATTATCATCTCCAGCAGAACTTAAAGACAAATTCTATGATGATCTAGCTGCCACTATCAAGAAAATCCCTGAGAAAAGACCAATAGCTATCCTCGGTGATTTAATGCCAGGGTTGGAGCTGATTACAACTCCTGGCCCACCTGCCTAGGTCGGTTCGGCATTGGAAAGATGAATGAAAATGGCCAACGCCTGCTTCAGTTTTGCTGCTATTATGGTCTCTGTGTCAGCAATACATTCTTTAACACAAAGCCCCAGCACAAAGTCTCTTGGAGACATCCAAGATCGAAGCACCGGCATCAGCTCGACCTGAGAGATTGCACCACCTGAAGATGGAAAGAAGAGCAAAGGACCCAACAAAGAGATTGCACCACCTGAAGATGGAAAGAAGATCAAAAATTGTTACCAGTAACACCTATAACCAAGGAAAAGTGGAGGAATTCTCCCATGTACTCAAGGAAGCTCTTCCTGGCCCTGCTGAAGATAATGCATCCAAACGTTGGGAACATTTTAAGAATGTTGTTTATAACACTGCTTTATCAGTATTCGGCAAGGAGACTCGAAAGACAGCAGATTGGTTTGAAGCCCACTCAGAAGAGCTGATGCCAGCTATTGAGAAAAAGAGGAGAGCCTTGACTGCATATAAAGCTTGTCCCAGCGAGCACAACCTACAGGCCCTGCGAGTTGTTCGTAACAAAGTCCAGCAGACTGCCAGGAAATGTGCTAACGATTACTGGCTGCAACTGTGTTCTCGGATTCAGATGGCAGCTGATACAGGTAACATCAAGGGGATGTATGACGGAATTAAACAGGCCTTAGGGCCAATACATAAGAAAACTGCACCCTTAAAGACTGTCTCAGGTGAGATCATCCAGGATTGTGAGCAGCAGATGGTACGCTGAGTGCAGCACTACTATGAACTATATTCCAGAGAAAACACAATAACTGAAGAATTCTTAAATAATATTGAGTGCTTGTCTGTCTTGGAGGAGCTTGACAATGAACCAACACTAAACGAACTAAATGTAGCTCTGGATTCACTTGCCTCTGGCAAGGCACCTGGGAAAGATAACATCCCTGCTGAAGTTCTGAAGTGCTGCAAAGAGTACGAAATCCTCTGCCTTTGCTGGAGGGAAGGGGGAGTACCACAGGATATGAAGGACGCTAATATTGTTATGCTTTATAAGAACAAAGGTGACAGGAGCGACTGTAACAACGATCGTGGTATCTCTCTTCTTAATGTTGTCGGGAAGCAGTTTGCACGTGTTATACTGAAGAGGCTCCAGATACTTGCAGAGAGAGTCTACCCAGAATCACAGTGTGGCTTTCGAACCAACAGGTCCACTACTGATACGGTATTTTCCCTCAGGCAGTTGCAGGAGAAATGCAGGGAACAAGGGCAGCCACTTTTTGTAGCCTTCATAGATCTCACAAAGGCATTTGATATGGCTAGTAGGGACGGACTCTTTAAAATACTCCTCCGGGTTGGATGCCCACCCAAGCTCCTTAACATCATTAGGTCTTTTCATGCGGATATGAAAGGCAATGTAGTTTTTGATGGCCTGGTGTCAGATCCCTTCGACATCCGAAGCGGCGTGAAGCAGGGCTGTGTCCTTGCGCCAACCTTGTTTGGGATCTTCTTTGCTACCATGCTGAAGTATGCTTTTGGAACTTCAACAGAGGGTATCTATCTCTGGACCAGATCAGATGGAAAACTCTTCAACCTCTCTAGACTGAGAGCAAAGTCTAAGGTACAGGTGAAGTGTTTGCGGGATCTCCTCTTCGCTGATGATGCCGCCATTACTGCTCACTCTGCTGATGATCTCCAACAACTCATGGACCATTTTAGTAAAGCTTGCAAAGATTTTGGGCTAGAAATCAGCCTGAAAAAAACACAAATAATGGGCCAGAATGTGGACTCTCCTCCTCGCATTACAATTTCTGCAAAAGAACTGGAACTTGTCCATGACTTTGTCTATCTTGGCTCAACTATCTCAGATACACTCTCACTAGAGTCTGAGCTGAATAAACGTATAGGTAAAGCAGCAACAATGTTTTCCAGACTAACAAAGAGAGTATGGCTCAATAAGAAGCTGACAGAACATACAAAGATATAGGTCTATAAAGCTTGCTTACTGAGCACACTTTTGTATTGCAGCGAGTCTTGGACCATCCATGCTCAACAGGAAAGAAAGCTTAATACCTTCCATATGCGCTGTCTTAGGCAAATATTCAACATTACCTGGCACGACAAAGTTCCAAACAGCATAGTCCTGAATCGAGCTGGAATCCCTAGCATGTACACCTTATTGAAACAGCGACGCCTATGCTGGCTTGGACACGTTGTGAGAATGGATGACGGTCGGATCACAAAAGATCTTCTATATGGAGAACTAATGAAGGGAAAGCACCCCAGAGGGAGACCACAGCTGCGGTATAAGGATATCTGTAAGAGGGACCTGAAGGCCTTGGGAATGGACCTCAACAGCTGGGAGACCCTGACCTCCGATTGCACTGTCTGGAGGCAAGAGATACAGCATGGTCTACATAAATCTGAAGAGGCATTTGTCCAACAGGCAGAGGAAAAGAGGCAGGCACGGAAAGAACGAAACTTGAGGACCAGGCAGGAAACAGAACACATCTGCCCCCAGTGCGGTAGAGACTGCCATTTCCGAATTGGTCTATTTAGTCACACTAGGTGCTGTTTTTAGGATCTCTACTCCAGGCATGATACCATAGTCTTTCGAGACTGAAGGATGCCAATGAATGATAATAGTCCTAGTCTGATTGGCCTGCCATATCTTTTAAGAGCGGTGTGATGTATTTTGCCTGGATCTTTTTGTGCCTACTACTGCATCTGAGCATCATATGCTCAATGGATTCTATCTCATCAGAGCCACAAGGGCAGAGTCTCTGTTCCCTCTGGATGCTCTTGAATCTGCCTTCCAACACCGCAGAAGGGAAAGCCTCACACCTGGCCAGAGTAAAGGCTTTCCTAAACCGGTACGTCTCCAGCTGTGACAGATAGACCGTGGGGAGTGGGCGATCTTTGTGTGTATATGGGACTCTAAAATTGGGGCAACTATTAAGATCTGCCTGTCTCTTCATGTCCATTATTCTCTGTTTAAGGGCTGATTTTGCTTCATCCCATTGCATGCTCAAGATTGCTTGAGAAGAAAGACAGCCTAGCTTGCAATTTAATTTAGACTGATTTTAACCTTTAGATGTCTCTAAAGGCAGGTGGGCTTTTGGCAGAGGAAACCCCGGGCAAAGGGGGAGCAGCGGGGGCTTTAATGCTTTCCCCACACGTGGCTTCCAGCAGCCAGGAAAGGTATCACTAACTGCCTAATGCTGCTTCAGGCAGCCCGGCTGTCACAAACAGCATTGCTTTTACGCATTTTTCGCAAGGCATCCCAGAGGCAAAAATGTCATCTGGGAAAACATGCCTGTTCCTGGAAAATTCTGTTTGCCTTATGGAAAATTCACCTTACGGGAATGTTCATCTTGCGAGGTACCACTCCTGTATTTATGTATTAATTTTAGCTAAGAATTTTACTAGGTTCTGATCCCTTTCCTTCCGAATCCAAATATTTACTTGCACTTTGTGTCTTTTCAATAAAAGTAGAAATAAAAATTGTCCCCCTTTTTTTTTTTTTTTTTTTTTTTTTACAATTGTCCACGCTGCTGTTACCTTATGGATTTGCCTTGTATTATATTTTCTCTGGCAAGAGGTCAGGAAGAGACGCAACCAGCTGCACCAAAGTCCAATTTTATTGATATAATTTAATATAGGAATCAGCCAGGGTCTTCTCTTAATGGCAGAGATATCGCTCCCGGCTGGGCTTCCTAATAAGCGGGGCAGCGGAAGGTGTGAATAGCGGGTACTTGAGAACTCTGACCAATTCTAAAGGCCAAGGCAGAAATGATACCAGAAAGGAATATCTGTAAAGAAAGGGGATCACTACCAAAATAATTAAAATAAAATAAAACCTCTCCTACCCAAATGAGCAACACTGCGTGGCAGCTGCCAGGAGTACATTTGAAGTTAATAAGTTCCGGAAAATTCCGTGTTAGGTGGTGGTGGTGGTGTCCACCGATAAGAAAATAAAGAAATGGGCAAGGGAGAAAAAAGTTTGGGAACTTCTAGGATTTGTAGGAAGAGAGGGAAGGGGGGCTCCAGAGGAAAGGAGAGGGAAGTTCAACCCCCCCACATGCTCACCGCCTGAAATGGGGCTGAAGAAGAAGAGGAGGAGGAGGAGGAGGAGGAAGGCGTACCCCCCCTTTTCTCCCTCCATCCCTGGCGGCCACAGTACTCGGTCCTCCAAAGGGGGTTGCGGGAGGGTAGCGAATCCCGCTTCCTAGAGTGGCAAGAAACCCGAAAGGCTCCCAGGAAGGGAGGGAGGGAGCGAGGGAGGGGGGACCTTCTTTCCAAAAAGAAGGCTCTCCTCTGTGGTTGCTGGAAGGAGGGGAGGAAAAGAGAGACCCCCCCCAAGAAGGAGGAGGAGGAGGAGGTGCGTTGTGCAATTGTGATGGGGGGTTGCAATGCTATTGGGGGGAGGGAGAGGGGGGCGTTGGGAGATGGGGGGAAATGGAGGCTGGTGGGGGAGGGAGGGGGGAGGACCCTCCTGGGCGCCCCTTTATGGGGGGAGGAGGAGGAAAAGGGAGGGCGTGGGGGGAGGAGGACGGGGGGGGCTTTGCTGATGAAATCCGTGATGGGGGTGGGGGTGCTGGTGGGGGTCCCAGGAGGGAAGAGCCCCCCCCCCACTCCACACTCATTTGGGCATCCGGAGAGAGAAGGAGACGTCTATTTGCCTCCCCCCATGCAATCCCCCAACCTCCCCCCATTTTAATTTGGAAGGAAGAGGGAGGGAGAGGGAGAGGGAGAGGGGAAAGGGATGAAGGGGGGCAGATCGAGGCCAACCCCCTCCTCCTTCCCTATATCTCCCCCCCCCCAAGGAAAAAGGGCGGGCGAAGCAGCTTTGAGGGACGGTCAAAAAAAGGGAGGAGGGAAAAACCATGAAGAAGAGGGAGGGGGAGGATGATGGGGGCTTGTGCCATGGAGGGGGGTCTTTAAAGGGGGGGTTGTGGAAGGAGGAGGAGGGGGTGCCTCCCTCCCCTCCCATAAGGAAAAAAAGGACATTAAGGAAAAAGACCAGGAGAAGGAATTGGGGGTTGGGGAGAGAGAAGGAAATTCTCTGGAATAAAGTAAAAAGCGGATCTTGATGGATCCTCTTGAATTTATATGATTTTTACATGGGATCCCTCCCAGATCACCATCAAATCACAATCACATTCATGGCCAACTAGTGGCGCAAAATATCTCACGGATCCCTCTGATTTCATAGGATTTGTACATTGGATCATGATGGTGAGGTTTCTGGGTTTGGCCAGTCTACCCGCCCTGCAGAGCCCAATAAAGACACTTTTGTTTTAGAACGAACAGGAGTTTTATTCACTTCTTCCAGGTCCCTGGAGGCGGATCCTTTAACAACGGTCCCAACACGATCAACATCAACTGCAAACGGGTTGTTCTCAGAGTCTCTAGACGGGGTGAAGTCTGAGGGGTTCAGTCCCCCTTAGGCTCCGGATGGAGGGGGGTTCCACCACATGCTTCCAGAGGTTCCAAGTCTCGGGTGGGCATCTCCGTCTGCACCCCAACCTCTGAGGTAGCTCTGCGTCCAGTTCTCCTTGGGCGCCAGTTCTTGATAGGAAAGTCATCCATAAAGCTAGCCCCCTCGTGGTGGTGTATCTCCCGGTCCACTAATCCTCTTCCTTGATCTTCTTCAGCCATCTCTCAAACTCCCCAAGTCCTTTCTAATCTGCTTCAATTTGCGATGATACTCCCAAGCCTCTTGCTCTCTCCAATACGAGCACCCCTTTTTATTTGCTCTCTATCAAACAACTAAATTAGGGATTATGAAAAGAAAATACACACATGTGTATAGCAGAGAAAAATATGAGCTTAGCAGCAGTAGCATGTAGATAAAGTGTAGATAATTGCAATAAGTATTATCAGAACTTAGAAACAGAGAGACAAAGAAGCATGACTTAGAATAAAACTCTTATATTGAATATATACAGCAAATATACAGCAAATAACAACAGCATAACACCAAGCAATAACATATATACAAATCAACAGAGTGTGGGGTGCTGTTTCTCACCATAAACAGTCCCAATTTAACATTATTACAGCCATTTCTTTTACACTTTTAGAGCCTCGTGGCACAGTGGTTAAATGCCTGTACTGCATGTAAAACTGTGCTCACGACCTGGGTTCAATCCCTGGTAGCAGGCTCAAGGTTCACTCAGCCTTCCATCCTTCCGAGGTCAGTAAAATGAGTACCCAGCTTGCTGGTGGCGGGCAATGTGTAGCCTGCACACTGTAATTAAAATTGTAAACCGCCCAGAGACGACTTGTGGTGGTATGGGGCGGTATATATAAGTAGAACACTTTACACACATTTAGACCTCATCAGACATGATTTTAACCAATCACATTCTGACGCATCATGATGTCATTAACTATTCCACCTGTGCTAAATCACTTAACCTGCTAGTGATTTCTAATCCCATGCACCTGTGGCTAACATCATGACACTGCATTTTTGACTGACTCCATTTTACACATTCTCTTGTTCACTCTGTTAAATATGCATTACATATAATTTGTCAATTCTACATATTATGACTCTCCGATGATAGCTCTCTGCCTCAGCATGGGGCATCATCATCTGCTCCCAATCATCCGGTGTAGGGGTCCTCCATCCACGGCTGAGCTGAGGGCGATGAAACAAGACCGAAGGAAGCTTGAGTGCAGATGGAGAAAGGATCAGATGGCAGTTAATAGGGCGGCTGTTCGGCAGTTGACCAGCCGTTGTGTTCACATGATCAGGAACCTCATTGGAAAAGAAAATAAAGAAATGGGCAAAGAAGGAAAAACTTTGGGAACTTCTGGGATTGGGAGGAAAAGAGGGAAGGGGGAGCTCCAGAGGGAAGGAGAGGGAAGTCCCCCCCCGCCTGAAATGGGGCAGAAGAAGAAGAGGAAAAGGATGAGGAAGATGCTGGACCCCCACCCCCAATTCTCTTCCCGGGACGTTTGGGGTCTGGGCAGTATTCGGTTCGGTCCTCCAAGGGGGGGGGGGGCGGCGAGTCCCACTTCCTAGAGTGGCAGGAAGCGAAAGGCTCCCAGGGAGGGGCCTGTTCTCCACGAGACTATTATTCCCCCCCAAAAAAAAACAAGGTTCCCCTCTGTGGTTGCTGGAAGGAGGAGAGGAAAAGAGAGACCCCCCCAGAAGAAGGAGGAGGAGGAGGAGGAGGAGGAAGAGGAGGTGCGTGGTGCAAATGGGGGGGTTGCAATGCTATTGGGGGGAAAGGGGGGCATTGGGAGATGGGGGGAGATGGAGGCTGGAGGGGGAGGAGGAAAGACCCTCCTGGGCATCCCTTTATGGGGGGGAGGCGGCATTTTTGATTGAATCTGTGGGTGTCCCAAGACACAAGACCCCCCCCACTGCACACTCCTTTGGGGATCTGGACAGAGAAGGAGGCGTCTATTTGCCTCCCCCCTCTATGCAACCCCCAAACCTCCCCCTCCCCCTTCTCTTTTCTCTCCCCCCCCCATTTTAATTTGGAAGGGGAGGAGGAGGTGGGTTATGCAATTACAGTTGGGGGGAGGGGAGGAAGGCAGCAAGTCGGTCACCCGGAACCGGGCCTTCTCGGTGGCAGCCCCGTCCTTATGGAACTCCATCCCTAGCGAAGTGCGCTCTGCAGAGTCCCTGCTGGCCTTTCGAAAAGCTGTAAAAACTTATTTATTTCAAGAGGCCTTTGGCGAACCCTGATCTTTCTTTTTTTTTTTTTTTTGTGAAGGTCCCGCCATCTTATGTCCAAGCGGCTATACTTATGTGTATAATGTTTGTGCACGCTTGGTTTATAGTTATCACTGTTGGTTTTAGATGCAATGGTTTTTATTGTTTATTTACTTTGTTGTGCTATATATTATTGTCCTGTGTTTATTGGCGCTTGCTCGTCGTGTAAGCCGCTTAGAGTTTCGAAAGAAAGATAAGCGGGGTATAAATATAAAAATAAAATAAAAATAAAAATAAAGTCCCTCTAGGGAGGAAAAGAGACACCCCCCAATGGGTTGTGCTGTTGGGGGGAGGGGCCGTCGCTGATGAAATCTGGGGGGTGGGATGGGGTGGGGTGGGGTGTTCCTTTGGAGGGGGGGTCCGGAGGGAGAAGGAGGCGTAAATTTCCCTCTCCCCTCTAAGAGATCCCCCCAACCTCCTCCCTCCCCCTTCTCTTTTCTCCCCCCCCTTTTGATTTGGAAGGGGAGGGGGGAAAGTAGGGAAAGGAATAAGGGGGGGGAGATCCAGGCCAAAAAAACCCCTCCTCCTCCTCCCCTACATCTGTTTACCCCCACCCTCGCAAGGAAAAAAGGGCGAACGAAGCTTTTAGGGACAGACAAAAATAGGGGGGAGGGAAAAACACGAAGAAGAGGGAGGGGGAGGAGGATGGGGGGCTTGTGCCATGGAGGGGGGGTTGTGGAAGGATGTGCCTCCCTCCCACCCAAAAAAAAAAAACAAAGGACATTCAGGAAAAAGACCAGGAGAACAAATTGGGAGGAGGGGGACAGAAGGAAATTCTCTGGAAGAAAATGAATTGGGGGTGGGAGGGCAGAGAGAGAGAGAGAAGGAAATTCCCCCACACACACACAAAAACGAATCCTCCTCCTCTTCCTGTTAAAAACCCAGCCTGGACTTCCCGTTATTAATTTGATTTTATCTTTTCAGTTCCCAGGATCCTTTGAAGAGGTGATTCTATATTTCTCCCCCCCAACAAGCCGGGGACCTACTGAATCCAGAACGGGGATACCTGCCTGAGGGGATCCCTTTGGGGTTCTGGAAACAGGCTAAGTTTTGGTTGCCCTGATGGGAGGCCCCCTCGAAAGAAGCTGCCTCCCCCAGCAAGCCTCCTCAAGAATGTTTTTATTTCTTTACTGATTGATTTCATGCATTTATATGCTATGACTCCTCAGGGTCATTTAAAGGAGTTAAAACCCCTCGCCCACCTCACCATATAAGCAGTGAAAGAAAAATGAAATATTTACACCCCACCTACCCCCACCGCAAAGACAGCCACAGTCTCTAAATGAAGGAAGATGACTTGTCGTCAGACAAAGGTGAAGCCTTCCCACTGGCCTCTCCTGCTGCAATAGATTTTGGGTTTTGTACTCCTGATGTTAAGAGCAAAAGAACAGAAGAGCAGCCTTGCTGGAAGAGGCCATCACAGCCCACCCAGTCCAGCGTTCTGTCTCACATAGTGGTGGCTCACCATTGGCTTCAGGGTGTTCCCAAGCAGATGTCTCCCCTGCATACTATTCCCTGCCAATGGCATCGAGAAAGTTCCTGCTTCTCTCTCCAACTCAGATGTTGTCCTTAGACATCCATATTGACAGCCATTCATCCCCTTCTTCTCCATTAACTCATCCAATCCTTTGTTAAAGCGGTCAAGGCTGACAGCTGTCACCACTTCTCCTGGCAGGGAGTTCCATAGACCAGGCATCCTGAAAGCTGCATCTCATTCTCCTGCCTCCGCCATGGCAGTGGGTTTGTTATTTGATTTAAAACTGTTTTTGTGGTCATTTATATTTTGCAGGTAAGATACTGTAGAGAAGAAATAAAAGAGGAGAAGTCCAAGCGTCAGAGGAAGAGGTTGAATATTCAGGTGCAAAAGAGGATGTTGAGAATCAAACCAGAAGGAAGAAGATTAGAAGGAAAACAAATAGATCGAAAGATGGACAAATCTATTCCTTGTCAGGAGGAAGACCAAGAGGTCCCGAAAACATCAAAACCAGAGGAAAGGAATGAGCATGGCAAGTGTGAAAAATACTTTACTAGCACATCAACAAATAGTCCCCATGGGAATATTCACCAACGGGAGAAGCCATTTGAATGCCTGGAGTGTGGAAAGAGGTTCAGTCAAGCTGGAAGCCTTGCTAGGCATTACAAGACTCACACAGGCGAGAAGCCATATGAATGTCTGGAGTGTGGAAAGAGGTTCAGTCGAGGTGAACACCTTGCTAGGCATCACAGAACCCACACAGGTGAGAAGCCGTTTGAATGTCTGGAGTGTGGAAAGAGGTTCAGTGGTTCTGGAAGCCTTACTTATCATCGTAGAATCCACACAGGTGAGAAGCCATTTGAGTGTCTTGAGTGTGGAAAGAGGTTCAGTGATTCTGGAAGCCTTGCTAGCCATCAGAGGACCCACAGAGGTAAGAAGCCGTTTCAATGTCCGGAGTGTGGAAAGTGGTTCAGTCAAGCTGGAAGCCTTGCTAGGCATCGCAGGACCCACACAGGCAAGAAGACATTTGAATGTCTGGAGTGTGGAACGAGGTTCAGTCAAGCTGGACACCTTGCTAGCCATCACAGGACCCACACAGGCGAGAAGCCATTTGAATGTCTGGAGTGTGGAAAGAGGTTCAGTCAAGCTGGAAACCTTGCTAAGCATCACAGAATCCACACAGGTGAGAAGCCATTTGAATGTCTGGAGTGTGGAAAGAGGTTCATTCGAGCTGGAAGCCTTGCTAGCCATCACAGGACCCACACAGGCGAGAAGTCATTTGAATGTCTGGAGTGTGGAAAGAGGTTCAGTCAAGCTGGAAGCCTTGCTAAGCATCACATGATCCACACAGGCGAGAAGCCATTTGAATGTCTGGAGTGTGGAAAGAGGTTCAGTCAAGCTGGAAACCTTGCTAAGCATCGCAGAATCCACACAGGTGAGAAGCCATTTGAATGTCTGGAGTGTGGAAAGAGGTTCAGTGGTTCTGGAAGCCTTACTTATCATCGTAGAATCCACACAGGTGAGAAGCCATTTGAGTGTCTTGAGTGTGGAAAGAGGTTCAGTGATTCTGGAAGCCTTGCTAGCCATCAGAGGACCCACACAGGCAAGAAGCCGTTTGAATGTCTGGAGTGTGGAAAATGGTTCAGTCAAGCTGGACACCTTGTTAGGCATCGCAGGACCCACACCGGCGAGAAGCCATTTGAATGCCTGGAGTGTGGAAAGAGGTTCAGTAGTTCTGGAAGCCTTGCTGAGCATCACAAGACCCACACAGGCGAGAAAACATTTGAATGTCTGGAGTGTGGAAAGAGGTTCAGTCAAGCTGGAAGCCTTGCTAAGCATCACAGAATCCACACAGGCGAGAAGCCATTTGAATGTCTGGAGTGTGGAAAGAGGTTCAGTGATTCTGGAAGCCTTGCTAAGCATCACAGAACCCACACAAGCGAGAAGATATTTGAATGTCTGGAGTGTGGAAAGAGGTTCAGTCAAGCTGGAAGCCTTGCTAGGCATCACAGAATCCACACAGGCGAGAAGCCATTTGAATGTCGTAACTGAGGATCCTGTTTCTGTCATTCTGGTTGCCCTTTCTACATCCCTTAGGACCCACTGGTTCCAAAAGCTTTTGAAAAATCGTAGAGTGTGGTAATAACTTAAGTAATCACAAAATCCTTGTTTGACAACCCCTTTTAGGATTTCATATAATGTATGTATATGTTAAAATGTAATATTTTAAATTGGCTGAAAGCCAAGGACTAACTCTCCCAGGTAACTGATTACAGATTCTGTACACCTGGTATATACTGGGCAAAATCAAAGAAAAACAAAACAAAACATTTGGTACCTTATATGTAAAATATATATTGATTGGACACATGTGAATTGATCTGATATAATGTCGTACAGCTGGTATATGCTAGTATAACCTGATGTAATGTCCAATGATATAATGTGTTTGGTAGTTTTTGCAAGAGAGTTGTATATAAGGGAGATGTTACCAATGAGGTTTATCTGCTGTAAAAGCAAAAGCAAAGTGTTCTGCTTATATACCACTCCTAAGAAAGCCTAACCTGGACCCAGGGCTGGTGGTTAATTACCGCCCAGTGGCAAAGGGACATATTTACATATATGGTGGGCATGTGAGAAAAGGAAATTTGAATGAAATTTGGTTCTCAATGAAATGCAAGAAATATTAGGGAAAAAGATTCCAATGTCCCCCCACCTGGCATTGTTAAATAGAGTTGCAGATACACAATTGAAGAAAGAGGAGGGGGAACTGGTAATTATAATGGTTACGATTGCAAGGTTGATTTTTGCTAAATATTGGAAATCTAATAATCAATTAGAATGGTATAAGGAGTTATGGAATTTAGCTATTAACTATAAACTGACTTGTGAAATTAAAATTAGGAAAGGGATGAGCAAATCTAATAATTTTGCTGGAATATGGGATAAATTATTGGTATATGTATTTCAAAAGGGTAAAGGGTATACACCCAGAGAAGATTCAATGTACTTTTGGAGGGAAATGGGCAGGTCATTATTATGAAATTGTTATTTTGTTCAAGCCCCGAGGGTGGTTGGTTGCACTGGGTTTATGTATGTTATATTGTTATATTTTAGTTATACTGTATTGATGTGTGTTCTTTTTTTCTCATGTTACTGTGCTGACTTTTCTGTTCTTTTGTATATATAAATAAAAAATCTTTAAAAAGGGCAAAAAACTTGGCTTGAATGCTCCCTATTTTCTCAAGGGTGAGCCTAGGGATTTTATCTGATTCTGTGAGAATCCTTCAGTCAGTCATCCAGGTGAGTTTACCTGGAAAAGTTGAGTCATGATTACTGATCAAAGGGGCTCTTGGTCTGGGGCTTCTTTCTCTCAAGGTACAGAGCTATCGGGGTATGAATATGAAATCCCCACATCTCTCCCTTTCCTTTTAATTAAGAGAGTGCCGGCAAGAGCTGTGACCCTTTTGCATACCAGACAGGAGGCACAGGTGTAAACCTAAACAGACCAGAAATCAGGCACTCATCTGGTGCTCAAGCCATGCAGACCTTGAAAGCCTGGCACCCTGAGGTCTTTTGCCCCAGGGGCCTCATTGCTTGGCCCAAGAGGAAACTCAGCTCCTTATGTAGGAGGGAGTGACATGTCTCTGGCAAGACAAGCTTCATATATCTGGGCTGAGATGTGAGAATTATGCCCTAAAATGTGAGATGTCTTATGGCTGTGCATGAGAGTTGCTGTGGTGACACTCCATGGCCATTTCCTCCCCCTCCCATGCTCATTGTGAGAGCACTAAGCTAGTGCATGGCATAAATCATTGGCTGTGATGTGTTATCTAATGTGGGGACCCCTCTGGAATGTTGGCTGCATTCTTTCTCCCACCGAGTTACACAGCACCCGATATTCATATAACTTTCAGAGATATAAACTTAAGCTCCTCATAACTTGCAATAAGAAATGAACTGGCATAATAAGCATGACTGTCTCCCAAGACTTAAAAGGTACATAGGCATAATCTAGCATACAGATATACATGCATTTAGCAAGAACACTGATAGCGTAATAGAAAACAGTTGCTTCTCATAGTAGGATAGCAATCAATAAGCAGTACATGAATACCTTTGTGGCTAAGAGGTAATGCATAGCAAGAAGTTCCATGACATGTGAATATTTTCCAAATACATGAATACATGAGAATACATAAGTAAGCAGGATCTGTCTGTGCTAGGGACTTACATTTTTGTGGGGGAAGTGTGAAAGACTACCTAACTATATTTCTTTTCTGCTTCAATGGATGGCTGTTTGCTGAAAAGTCTTTTTAAGAGTCCTTTTGCTAAAAGTTCATGGATCTGGGAAATGTCTTCTTCTTCTGGTGGTGAAACAATTCTGCTTGGCATGAATGGTAACAACAGCTCCCAGATTACCCATAGTCCATAAACCTTTGCAGTTGAGAAAATGAGGAATGTATGAGGAATGAGAATATTCCTTAAATGTCCTTCTGGGATCATTCTGCTGGTAAACTTTGAAGTGCCATGGAAGGCATACCTGTGAAAATATATTTCTCTTTCTCTCAGGGTACATCTTGTATAGTTAAAATCAAGCCTTGCTTGAAGAGGCTTGAAGGGGGGGCATTTCTCCGCCTTTCTTTCTAATTCTTTTTGGCTTTTTTGTTGTAAATTTGAAACTCATACCCTGAGAGGAAGGTTTTTTCCCTGCTTGATTTTTGGAGGCAAAAGGAACATGCATTAATGATGATTTTTATACATTTTTAAACCCTGTTGATTGCTTGTGCCCAAAAAATGTAAGGCATATGGGATTTGTAGTATTTGCTTCCAACTCTGAAAGATGCCTCTGCTTGCTGACTTGTAATTACAACCCACAGGAAGGTGATAAGCTAGCTTTGTTTATACAATGTCTCTAAAGATAACAGTCTACTCTTCCTAGCAAACTGATAACCATTCCATGTTTCCTGCTATCTTGCATGCTTGTGCGAGTGAGATGGATCAAACCCATATAATTCCTTTTTACCCCATGAGAATAGTGGACAGATTAGATTTTTGGGACATTTTCCTTCTAAAGGAGCTTGAAATCCTCAGGAATCTTTCTCACAATTCCTGACTGACAACTGATACCTGCCTGCTTTCCAGCAAACTTCCTGTTCTCCAGCAAACTCTTTCTTATCCAAAAACCTTTTTTCTCCCACCAATTCCTGATTGTGGGACACTGTTCCTAACTGCAGGTCACTAGGTGGAAAAATTATTGATAGGGACATCTGAAAATCTGTGGGGAGAAGTGAAATGGGCATTTCCATGCGTCCCCATCGTTGCTCTGCTCTATCACCTGCATTCTGCTTGCCAATCCTGGAATTTTCTGCCTGAATCTCCGTTCCTGCTACTGGTTTCTGACCCAGGGGTTGCCCAGACTCTGCTCTAGCCTGTAGATTCCTTCCTACTGCTGGTTCCCAACCCAAAGGCTGTTGTGACTCCCAAAACTCTTATCTGGGACTCTTGGCTTTCCCAAGGCTTTCCCTGCCCCCCTGATCCCACCTTAGGGACTGTGGGCAAAGGCTGTACTATTACTGGCATGCTTTTGCTCCGAAAATTAGCTGACCCACTGAATTCATTTCGCTCTTCAACCGAGAAGAACGCTCCCATCTCACCTTTGGGATCCCCTGGGGAGGATGTCTGGACGCGTCTCGAAGCCTTTTCACAGGCGTAGGGAGATGAGGATGGGCCACATTCGTGCCGTCTGGCCTGGAGCCTGGTCCTTGTGCCTAGTGGTTCCTCTGCATCTGCCTTGCTGCAGGAGATCGCATCTGCGTTGCCTTCTGGGAATCACGTCTGCTGTTGCCTTGGGGGAATCACGTCTGCCGTTGCGTTGGGGGAATCACCTCTGCCGTTGCGTTGGGGGGAATCACGTCGGGGTCACCATATGTTGCGTTACGAATCACACAGGACACAGAGTTTCGGGGTGCAATCATCTGGCGCTCAGGGCAGCATTCCTGTTCGTCTGTCTGTCAGGGTTCCATGGATGTTTGTGTGTCTCTCTGTGTCTGCATCGGCTGCGTGCATGTGAGATTGATGATGATTCTCCCTTCTGTGTGGTGATGATTCTGCCTCTGAGCCTTTTCTCTCTGAGCCCTCCCCTGCTGCTGCCTGAGCCCCAGTCTTTATTAGAGAGTCAGCACAATAGATACAGACAAACATTCCTCGGTGGGGGGAAAGAATGCAAGCGTTATCTGTTCAGTAAACAGGTACACAAAGGAAATAGGTTCCATGAGTGGGAGGGAGAAGGCTCCCTAGCTAGTGAGTGATTACTGATAAGGACGGAAAGGGGCTCTTGGTCTGTGTATCCTGATATCCTGTTTTCCTGGCCTCCTGACCTATGCTTAGATCAGCATTAGCTTAGCTGCACCTGGGTGCCTGCTCAGCCCTGGGGATTTCTGGGAAATCCAGGTCCTCAGCTTCCTCTAGGTGCGCTTTTGTGCTCTGCCCATTTCTTGGGGTACAGAGCTATCGGGGTATGAATATGAAATCCCCACAGCAGTTGCCATGACCCAATTTCCAGAAATTGGGTGAGAAGAGAGGACAAGCACAGCGACTCTACTTTTCAGGTTAGTTTGCTAGACAGATTGTAACCAGACGACAATTGCAGCTATGGAATGACATGGAGCAGTACCTAAAACTTGCAGATTCCTAGTCTAGATCCATGTGTAAAAAGGCAGGCTGTGAGACCAAGAAGATCTTTTTCCTCTGCACGGCTTTTCGTGGCCTCATGATGGCATCCCCCATGGAACAGTGCAGAGATAGGCGTGAGAGACTGCGTTGTCTACGTTTGATGCGGTGGGAGAAAAGAAGATGGGTGGGAGGAAGGGGAGGGGGAGGGGAGGGAGAAAGCAGTGGAAAATTCTACATAATCTCATAGTATATTTCACATGATTAAGGTTATTAGTCTGAAATTATTTGAAAGATTAAAAGAAAAATCCCATATACAGTGGATCATATAACAAATGGTTTGTATAACAAAAAATCTGTAGAACATAAAAAATTCCAGAGATACGGGGTAATTTGCTTAACAGGAGCTCCATGGGGCAAATCCGTACAACATAAAAATGGTCGTGATGAGGGATTGCTCTGTTTTCAATGCATTCCTATGGGAAATTTGTAGAAAGGAAAAATTGCTTAACATATTTTCATTTGGAACGAATTAATTACTTTATATAAGTAGGAAAATGATTGTAGGAAAATGATTCCACACATGGACACATGCTATTGGATTTTCCATGAAGCCAGACCGCCTCGTCTGCAATCTCTCACTGCCGTCTCTCTGCGCCATCTCTCCCAGCAGCCCAAGGGCCTGGCACTTTTATTAGCTATAAGAGCTAGGGTTACAGATATCACATGGTATCTACATGTCAGCCTGTCATAGGCTTGATGGGCTCCCGGGAGGAGCTTTCCATG
The DNA here is from genome assembly GCA_029282475.1 of Phrynocephalus forsythii. Lineage (NCBI taxonomy): Eukaryota > Metazoa > Chordata > Lepidosauria > Squamata > Agamidae > Phrynocephalus > Phrynocephalus forsythii. The sequence continues at coordinate 6,091,058 of JAPFRF010000024.1, forward strand.
ATGTGGACATGTCACCTAGCAAGGGACTGAATGATGGATAACTCTCAGCAGCTTATTTTCTGACTTCCCATTTCATGACGTGAGCAGGGCTCTTGTTTGTTCCTCTGGGCATGTCATGGGAGGAAGAGATAACCAGCCACCTGCTTCCTGAGTGTCAGATCCCATGGGTTCCATTGTCATCTCCCAGGGCTTCCCCGTGCAGGAGGAGATCAATATTTCCACAGGACCCTTTGCAGGAAGCTTGCTGGATGCATATTCCCAGGGTGTAACCCCTTCAACCACTGTAGTTTTATGTAATGTTGTCTATTAATGCCATACAATGTCCCTCAATTCCTTGTTCTCAAATACATGGACATGTCTTAATTGTACTGGATTGTATACTATCCCTCATTACTGTAAGCCGCCTTGGGTCCTTTTCCAAGGAGAAATTCTGGGGTAAAAATACTCTAAAGTAGCGGTTCTCAACCTGTGGGGGGGAGAGTCCCCAGAAGATGTTCCTGGATGGCAACGCCTATAAAACCTGGCCAGCTCAGCTAGTAATGAAGACTTCTGGGAGTTGCCATCCAGGAACATCTTCTGGGGACACCCCCCCACCGGTGGTGAACCACTGTAAAGGTCAAGGGGACTCCTAAGATCATCCCACTTGAGGGATCTGGCTCTTGATAGCCAATATCACCTTAAAACCCACCACTTTTTACCCTTTCACCTAGGAAAGTGTCTGTGGAGGTGTTCAAAGGCCTTTCAGGCTGCTAGACTCAGTAGCATTAACACTGGTTGTGTACTTTGTGAGATACACCAACCCTTCAAGGCAAGACATACATGAAAGATGTCAGAAGTTCCAAAATTACTTCTCTGGCCAAGAAACTGGGCTTCAGCCACACTCACTCTTGGGCAAAAACCAGGCTTTGGTAGTGTTATGTTTAAGTTTGTACCTTAAAAATTGTCATTTTGGTGGTTCTTTATAAATTGCCAATACACCATTGTTAAGTTCTGGTGGTTTCTCAAAAATTGCCACGCTGAGTTAGTTATATAGCAAAAAGTTTATTAAAGGCAGAAATACATCACAGAACAGTACAGTACAGAAAGTAGGTTAGTAAACATCTTAGCTTAAGGGTTAAGGGTCCCTTAAGGTTCCAAGACACACAAGACACACAGAGCAGCCTGCTCGATCTGCCATGCTGTCCTGGACCAAGGAATAAATGACTTCCCATGATTTTTTTATAGTTTTCTGTATGGTAAGCATGATCTCAGAGTTACGTATTCTGTACGCCTCTACACGTGCCCGTTACTTGCATATGTTCTTGGCTTATAGCCATTTGGCCATCAAAGCCGGGATGACCTGACTCTCTTTCCTAGTTGGTTCCTTATTCCTGGCTAACCGTCATGTTGTTGTTCAGGAGATTGGCACCCACACACTTTGTAAGATAGTGCCAACAGTCTTAGAGGATGGGTCACTGTGACCTTATGTTTTGTCAACACATTCGGATCTGTTAATATTTTAATGCTTATAATATATTTTGTTTTTTTCCTCATGCTTATCAAATCCTAACAATCCTTCCTTTTCTCTTTGCAGAAAGTTGAATAAAAAGTTGAATAAAAACTAATTCTGAAACTAATTCTGAAATGCTAAGATGTATAATATTCAATAGCTTAAGCCTTTTGTCTGCTGGATGATTTAAGACCTTCCAGTGGCTATTTACTTTTAACTGTGTTGCTTTATCATGTTTTATTTGTCATGGTTGGGATTGAGGACATTGATTGTATGTCTCTTCTTTAGTTATAACAGTATAGATATTGTCTACATCCATGAATGAGTAAATGAAGGGACCTCAATATTCTGACATGTATCAGGTATATCTAATTTTCTTTGTAGGTAGGTGTATCTAATAGCCGATTTACTAGAGGTGACATAATGCTTTTGGTTAACACTAACAGTAAGGAAGTCTTGTTTGCTTAGGACCAAAGATCCTGTTGGGATGTTCTGCTCTTTTGAATGTAAGGTAAAGCAGAGACCCAGTATAGTAACAAGGGTATTCTGTATGAGGATCAAACCAGGGGCATAAATCAAACTCTTATGTGTTCAAATAAATTTAGTGGCTTATTTTAGCTTTAGCAAATCATATTGAACTGTATAATAGATTGGCATAAGGGAATCAGGAGGGCATGGACAATATATATATATATATATATATATATATTGTCCATGCCCTCCTGATTCCCTTTATGCCAATCTATTATACAGTTCAATATGATTTGCTAAAGCTAAAATAAGCCACTAAATTTATTTGAACACATAAGAGTTTGATTTATGCCCCTGGTTTGATCCTCATACAGAATACCCTTGTTACTATACTGGGTCTCTGCTTTACCTTACATTCAAAAGAGCAGAAAGAGCAGAAAGAGCAGAACATCCCAACAGGATCTTTGGTCCTAAGCAAACAAGACTTCCTTACTGTTAGTGTTAACCAAAAGCATTATGTCACCTCTAGTAAATCGGCTATTAGATACACCTACCTACAAATATATATACCATAAGGCTGAATAGGAGGGCTATAGGCATCAGTTAAAAATGAAGCCTTTATAAATGCATTTGGAGGACAACTACTTCTGTAAAACATGTGGATTGACAGCATTGAAGATGTGTTGGGTTATAAGGCCCATTGGGTTTGGAAAAACAAGTGCTTTCTGTTTCCCTGACTGCTAAACAAAATGAGTAAATATGTAGATCAGGAGAGGCAGGGTGCCCTCTGAAATCCTTTTTGTGAATGACAGAAGTTCAGTTGACACAGGAAATATACAATACAAAGGAAGCACATAAACAATAATCAGTAAAGCTGCTAGAATTATGAACATACAGTATGCTTCAAAATACGTACATTAAATAGTAATTGCCTCTAAACCTATTAGCTGTAGATGACTGCCAGCTAAGGCAGATTCAAAAACAAACAAAGAAACAAACAAACAACAGACAAGATGAAAGAGTATTAATTTTTTTAAAAAATCTACTAAATAGTATTTTAACTTAAGACATTTTCTAAGTGAATTAACGGTTATTAATAACCCCATTCTGGCTCGCCTGCATTGGTTGCCCATTGCCTCCCGTATAAGATTCAAGGTGTTGGTTTTGGTTTACAAAACCCTCCATGGCCTGGGTCCTGACTATCTGGCAGAGCGTATCTCCCTACGATTAGAGCTGGCCCAACCCACCCGTTCCTCTATTATGTCTCTCTCACTTCGGGTGGCCACCCCCAGGGAGGCCCGCAGGGTAGTAACTCAAAAACGGGCCTTCTTGGTGGCCGGTCCATCGCTTTGGAACAAGCTACCCGGTGAGATATGCCAGGCTCCCTCACTGGCATCCTTCAGGAAAGCTCTTAAAACCTGGCTGTTCAGGGATGCCTTTGGCGATTGCTAATGTGGTACCAAGTTGTTTTTCTTCCCTTCTCTTTTTTTATGGTTGTTAAGTTTTTGCCTCTTAAGATCATAAGAACATAAGAAGAGCCATGCTGGATCAGGCCAAAGGCCCATCTAGTCCAGCTTCCTGTATCTCACAGCGGCTCCACCAGATGCGTTTGGGAGCGCATGAGACTAGATATCTGTCTCCTGATACCACTCCCCTGCATCTGGCCCTTGAAGTACCCTGGTTTAAAGTTTTGTGTCATCGGCAAACTTGGCCACCTCACTGTTTATCCCTGTCTCCAGGTCATTTATGAACAGATTGAAAAGCACCGGTCCCAGGACAGAGCCCTGGGGTACACCGCTTTTCACTTCTCTCCTTTGTGAAAATTTCCCATTGACACCTACTCTTTGTTTCCGGGATCTCAACCAGTTCTCAATCCATAAGAGGACCTGCCCTCTTATCCCCTGACTGTGCAATTTTCTCAGCAGCCTTTGGTGAGGGACTGTGTCAAAAGCCTTTTGAAAATCCAGATAGACTATATCCACCGGTTCACCCAAATCCATGTGCCTGTTGACCTTTTCAAAAAATTCTAAAAGGTTTGTCAGACAAGATTTACCCTTACAGAAGCCATGCTGATTTTCTCCCAGCAAGGTTTGTTCTTTTATGTGTTTTAAGATTTTCTCTTGGATGAGGCTTTCCACCATCTTCCCTGGGACAGATGTAAAGCTAACTGGCCTGTAGTTTCCCGGGTCCCCCCTCCTTCCTTTTTTAAAAATTGGTGTGACATCTGCTATCCTCCAGTCCTCCGGCACTGTGGCCGTTTTAAGAGACAAGTTGCATATAACCGTTAAGAGATCTGCAATTTCGTTTCTCAGTTCATGCCAGGTCGGCTCTCTCATCCATGATAACATTGTGGATGATTGGGATCTTATTGTGAACCAACCTGGCATTAATGAGGAGGCAGGACAGGCTGGAGGCGCTGGCAGAGTGGCTCCCAGTTACGTGGCGGTGAGCAGGGGGATTGGAACGGGGGACTGGCATCAACTGCCTGAGCCGAGTTCTTCTTACCTGACTAATCCCCCCGCTCTGAGCGTACCTCCCACGGCCAGACACCACTGAAATTGTAGTCCCTGCCGACATGGCAACCGAAAGGAAAAAAACTACAAAAGAACTACAAGAGATACAAAATTAATATAGATACACAGTTTACACAATTTGCACCTAATATAAAATAAAAAGAAAATAATGAAAAACAATAAAACAATAGGATAACATAAAGGAATAAAAATAAAAATAAAATAAATAAAATAATAAAAAGGATAATAAAAAGGAATAAAAATAAAAAATAAGAGGACAAACGGTGAGCCTCAGAGTCAAATGGCTCCTTTTGCAACGTCCTCAGTCGTGGCCTCCAAGCTCGGGTTGCCACCTCGATCTTTCGAAAGCCGACCACACCTGCCAGCAGGGGGGGTCCACAGAGTCCACGAGGAGTCTACAGGGGGTCCACGGAGGTCCACCGAGGTTTGACCTGATGGCTGGTCAGCCGGTCAGCAGCATCTGCCCCCAAGGCCCACAGCAAGCGATCCGGAGGGCTGCCGAGACGCCGGGACCTCGGCGGAGGAAGAAGCTGGCGCCCGGGGCAGGCATCGGCAGATTGCAACCTCCGGTAGGAAAACGGGTAGGTGGAGGAGGGGGAGGGAAAGACTCCCCGGGTCCCTCAAACCACGGCGAGAGTGCGGGGCCAATAAAGAAAGGAAAATAAAATAACAAAAGAACGAAGAAACTAAGAGAAAAGAAAACGTGCAGTGCTGCAGCAAGAGGCTACCGCTGCCACCCGCCATCTTGCCCCGCCTCATGTGTTACAAACCATGATGGAGATGTGTGTAATCTCCAGGCTTAAAACAAGGGTACTTCAAGGGCCAGATGCAGGGGAGTGGAATCAGGAGACAGATATCTAGCCTCGTGCGCTCCCAGACACATCTGGTGGGGCCACTGTGAGATACAGGAAGCTGGACCAGATGGGTCTTTGGCCTGATCCAGCAGGGCTCTTCTTATGTTCTTGTGTTCTGTGATGGCTGGCAAGGTTTCTAGAATCACTGAACCTCTTTCCACACTCCAGACATTCAAATGGCTTCTCGCATCCAGAACAGAACTTAAATATATATTGCGTGCAGACACGCACACACACAAACACAAAGAGAGTATACGTAAAAATCACATGGCAGTGTACTAGAAATTCAGTTGCAATATATACGAAGGATGCAACACAGAATTACATCAGCAAGAGAGTTTAACATGGCAACAGAGTAAAGTGATCTGACTTCCAGCAGATAGACCTCACTTGTAACATCTCCCTTGTATACAACTCTTCCAGCCATCACAGAATATATTGCAGCATCGGACGTTACATCAGGTCACATCAGCATATGTAAGCTGTACCAAATTATATCATTATACATGACATTATTTACTGTAAGATCTCCTGCTGTATGTCTGAAGAAGTGGACGTGTCCACAAAAAGTTACATTAAAATATGAAAGTTAGTCTTTAAGGTGCTACATGTTTTGTGTCTTGTTTTGTTTTGTATTCTGTTTCTTAGATTTTTGCCTGAAAAACACAGCCACCCTCTCTGAAACATCTCACTTAGCAGTTTGTTCCAAAGTGTAGGGGCGGTCTCAGAGACGGTCCGGTTTCGAGTAATCAATTTCTGGACCTCCCTGGGAGTGGACACCCAAAGTGAGAGCTCCTGAGATATTCTGGTGTGCTGGGCCTCATAAGAACATAAGAAGAGCCATGCTGGATCAGGCCAAAGGCCCATCCAGTCCAGCTTCCTGTATCTCACAGCGGCCCCACCAGATGCGTTTTGGAACGCATGAGATTAGATATCTGTCTCCTGATACCACTCCCCCGCATCTGGCCCTTGAAGTACCCTGGTTTCTCCATCATGGTTTGTAACCTGTGATGGACTTTTCCTCCAGGAATCTGTCCAATCCCCTTTTGAAGGCATCCAGGCCAGATGCCATCACCACATCCTGTGGCAGGGAGTTCCATAGACTTACAACGTGCTGGGTGAAAAAATATTTTCTTTTGTCAGTTCTTACTCTCCCAGCCCTCAATTTGAGTGTATGTCCCCTAGTTCTGGTATTTTGGGAGAGAAGGGAGAGCCTCAGTTGACCTCTGGAAGATCTGCTCTGTCAGGTACTCAGGTCCCAAGCCGTGGAGGGTTTTGGAAGTCAAAATGTGTACCTTGAACCTTATTCAGGACACAACGGGCAACCAGAATGACAGAAACAGGCTTCTCAATTCTAACATCCCAATGGCTTTTCATCCATGTGAGTACTGTGATGCCTAGCAAGGTTTCCAGCTTGACTGAACCTCTTTCCACACTCCAGACATTCAAAGGGCTTCTCGTCTGTGTGCATTCTGTGATGACTAGCAAGGTTTCCAGCTTGACTGAACCTCTTTCCACGCTCCAGACATTCAAATGGCTTCTCGCCTCTGTGGGTCCTGTGATGGCTAGCAAGGTGTCCAGCTTGACTGAACCTCTTTCCACACTCCAGACATTCAAACGGCTTCTCGCCTGTGTGGATTCTGTGATGACTAGCAAGGCCTCCAGAATCAGTGAACCTCTTTCCACACTCCATACATTTAAATGACTTCTCGCCTGTGTGGATTCTGTGATGCTTAGCAAAGCTTCCAGAATAACTGAACCTCTTTCCACACTCAAGACATTCAAAAGGCTTCTCGCCTGTGTGGATTCTGTGATGGCTAGCAAGGTTTCCAGCTTGACTGAACCTCTTTCCACGCTCCAGACATTCAAATGGCTTTTCGCCTCTGTGGGTCCTGTGATGGCTAGCAAGGTGTCCAGCTTGACTGAACCTCTTTCCACACTCCAGACATTCAAACGGCTTCTCGCCTGTGTGGATTCTGTGATGACTAGCAAGGATTCCAGAATGAATAAACCTCTTTCCACACTCCATACATTTAAATGGCTTCTCGCCTGTGTGGACTCTGTGATTCTTAGCAAAGCTTCCAGAATTACTGAACCTGTTTCCACAGTCCAGACATTCAAAAGGCTTCTCGCCTGTGTGCATTCTGTGATGGCTAGCAAGGCTTCCAGAGTCAGTGAACCTCTTTCCACACTTCATACATTTAAATGACTTCTCGCCTGTGTGGACTCTGTGATGCTTAACAAAGCTTCCAGAATCACTGAACCTCTTTCCACACTCCAGACATTCAAAAGGCTTCTCGCCTGTGTGGATTCTGTGATGCCTAGCAAGGCCTCCAGAATCAGTGAACCTCTTTCCACACTCCATACATTTAAATGACTTCTCGCCTGTGTGGATTCTGTGATGTTTAGCAAAGCTTCCAGAATCACTGAACCTCTTTCCACACTCCAGACATTCAAATGGCTTCTCGCCTGTGTGGATTCTGTGATGGCTAGCAAGGTTTCCAGCTTGACTGAACCTCTTTCCACACTCCAGACATTCAAATGGCTTCTCGCCTGTGTGGATTCTGTGATGGCTAGCAAGGTTTCCAGCTTGACTGAACCTCTTTCCACACTCCATACATTGAAACGGCTTCTCACCTGTGTGGATCCTATGATGCCTAGCAAGGGTTCCAGAATAACTGAACGTCTTTCCACACTCCAGACATTCAAACGGCTTCTCGCCCGTGTGGATCCTGTGATGCCTAGCAAGGATTCCAGAATGACTGAACTTCTTTTCACACTCCAGGCATTCAAATGGCTTCTCCCCTTGTTGGATTTTCCTATGGGAACACATTGTTGAGGTGCTAGCAAAAGATTTCCCCCACTTGACATGCTCATTCCTTTCCTCTCCTTTGGATGTTTTCGGAACCGCTTGGTCTTCCTCCTGACAAGTAATAGGTTTGTCCATCTTTACATCTATATGTTTTCATTCTAAGCTTCCTTCCTTCTGGTTTGATTCTCAACACACTCTTTTGCATCTGAATATTCAACTTCTTCCTCTGGCGCTTGGTGTCCTCCTGTTTGATTTCTTCTCTACAGAATCTTACCTGCAAAATATAAGCAAACACAACCCCCCCCCAGAATTTCAAATTAAGTAACAAACCAAATGCACTGTCATGGAGGAGGCAGGAGAATGAGACACAGCTCCAGGGTGGACCCATCTCCACCTGCCACAGTGAGGAGTGAATATCCTGAGTAAAACCAGGGGATTTATCCCACTCCTCCTGTGACAACCTGTGAGGAAATGGTTTTCCTCCATGGTGGGAAAAGTCTTGTGAGGTTCAGGATAAGAAACGGATGCAAATTGTTCCACAGCCCCCTGCAGTTTAATCCCCCAAACTATTTTTTTCAAATATTGCTACCCTGCTTTTCTCATTAAAAGAGACCCAGGGTGGCTCAACTCTGCTTAGAGGTTTGGGCCTCACACAGGAGTTTCCAAACTTCGGCCCGCCATATGTTTTGGACTGCAATTCCCACAGTCATAGAATCATAAGAGTTGGAAGTGACCTCAAGGGCCATCCAGTCCAACCCCTCCCCCGCCATGCTGGAACCCCATCACAATATTTTTGACAGCTGGCCAGACAGCATATGCTGAAAAACCTTCAAAGAAGGAGACTCCACCACCCTCCTTTGGGGCAGCAGATTATTCCACTGCCAAACAGCTCTGTCATGTTCTTCCTAATGTTCAAATGGAATCCATTTTCCTGTTATTTGATACCATTGCCCCAAGTCCTAGTCTCTGAAGCCATGGAAAACAAACCTGTTCCCTCTTCAATATGACATCCTTTCAACTATTTAAACATAGCTATCATATCCCCCCCACCTTTTTGCGTAGGAAACCTAAGCTGAGAATTCTTGGAGTTGTGGTCCAACACATCAGGAGGGCTGAAGTTTGGACTTGCCTGGGCCCTCACATATCTAGGAGGCATAAACATACTATATAAATGCTTTCATGTATTAAGAAGAGAAGAACAGCCTTGCTAGAACAGGCCACAGCCCTTCCAGTCCAGCCTTCTGTCTCACACAGCGGTGGCTCACCATTTGCTTCAGGGTATTCCCAAGCAGATGTCTTCACCTGCTTACGATCCCCCACAAATGGCATTGAGAGATCTCCTGCCTCTCTCTCCAACCTGGGAGGTTGTCCTTCAGCATCCATCATGATAGCCATGGAGACTCTTGTTCTCCATGAACTTGTCCAGTCCTTTCTTAAAGCTGTCAAGGCTTCCTCTCGTTTGTTTTCTCTTATTTGTCATTTTATGGCCCACCATTAATTATTTTATTCATTTCTATTTGTATTTCTATACCGCCCGTCTTCCAAAGGAACTCCGGGTGGTTCACAACGAACAAAATGAAACAATAACCGCCCGGAGTTCCTTCGGGAAGACAACGCGGTATATAAGCTGTTAAATAAATAAATAAATAAATAAATAAATAAATAAATAAAAATGATATAAAAAGCAGCAAAGATGGTGGCAAATATTTCTCAAGGGAGGTGGGGGGGACAAGGGAAAATTCCTCTGGCCAGGTGGAGCTGGTGTTGCCTCTTCCCAAGGGCTGGGGGGGGGAGTCTGTGGGGACCCCCCCAACCAACTCTTACAGGAGCCCACAATCGTTTCCCCTTCTTGTTCTACGAAGTCGGCACTCACTGCCTTTTCTCTCCCCCCCCCACCATGGATCGGGCCCTCAAATCCAAATTGGGGGGGGGGGAGAGAAAAGGGAAGGAGGAGGGGGAGGTTGGGGGGTCCTTAGAGGGGGCAGGAACTCTTTTTGCCCCCGGAGCCCAAGATGTGTTTGTGGGGGGGGCTCCTTCCTTCCTAACAGCCACCATTTGATTCGCCAGACCCCCTCTTCCTCCTCTTCCTCTCCATTTACCCCCTCCCATCCCCAGTACCCCCCTCTCCTCCGACCCCCCTCCCCATATCTGCATCTCTCCCCCCCCCACCGCCCCTCCCGTCCTTTTGCACGAACCTCCTCCTGGTTTTTTTGGGGGGGGCAGATCTTTTCCCCTCCTTCATGCAAACAGTCAGTGGGGAGGGGGGTGGTTGTTTTTTTATGGGGGGATTACCTCCTCCACCCCCTCCGTTCCCTGTCCCGGTTCGGCCTTAAAAAGCTTTTCCTTTTTCCTTGCGGGGGGGGGGGGTGAAGGAGGGGGAGGAGGAGATTGGGGGGGGCAAATTTAGTCCTCCTTCTGCATCCAGACCCAAAGGCGAGGGGGGGTCAGCAACAGCCTTTTCTATTAACCCCTCCCTCCCCACCAGCCTCTATCTCCCCCCATCTCTAACCCCCCTTCTCCTCCCCCATCTGTATCCCCCTCCCCCCAATAGCATTGCAACCCCCCCAATTGCACAACGCACCTTCTCCTCTTCCTCCTTATTCTGGGGGTGTCTCTCTTTTCCTCCCCTCCTTCCAGCAACCACAGAGGAGAGCCTCGTTTTTGGAGAGAAGCCCCCCCCGCCTCCCTCCCTGGGAGCCTTTCGTTTCCTGCCACTCTAGGAAGCGGGACTCGCTGCCCTCCTGCCCGCCCCCTTGGAGGACCGAACACTCCCCCCGCCCCCTTGTGCTCGCCTCCCTTGTTCAAGCCGAAGAGCCAGTGTTGTGCAAGTCCCGGGCCCTGCGGCTGGCCTGTTTCCTTTCCTTTTTTCCCCCCTTTTGGGCCGGATTTCTCTCTTGTTCCGCCGCTGCCCTTTTGCTTTTCTTCTTCTTGGACCGGCTCTCGATGGGAGGCTCTCCTCCTTCTCCTCCTCCTCCTCCTTCTTTGTTGGGGGGTGGGGGGGCAGGAGCTGGGCTTGAACCGCCGGAGCTCCCTCCGCTGAGCGGTGTGGCGCCACCCGGGACTCGAACCTCCGCCGGAGCTGCCCCACCGCGTCAGGGAGCCCAGGCCCCCCAAGAGGCAGGCAGTGGTGGTCGTGGGGGGGGGGGGCGGCAGAGGGAAAGAGCTAGGGATCGCATTGACCTAACAGCCCTAAGAGAAACCTGGTGGGATGGGGGGGGAGTGGGACACAGGAATCCCAGGGGATAAACTCTATAGAAGGGCTAGAGAGGGGCGGGTTGGAGGGGGAGGGGGCCTTCCTGGGGCACACCGCTTTTTACCTCTCTCCATTGTGAAAATTTCCCATTGACACCTACTCTTTGTTTCCTGGATCTCAACCAGTTCTCAATCCACAAGAGAACCTGCCCTTTTATCCCCTGACTGTGCAATTTTCTCAGCAGCCTTTGGTGAGGGACTGTGTCAAAAGTCTTCTGAAAATCCAGATAGACTATATCCACCGGTTCACACAAATTCACGTGCCTGTTGACCTTTTCAAAAAATTCTAAAAGGTTTGTCAGACAAGATTTACCCTTACAGAAGCCATGCTGATTTTCTCTCAGAAAGGTTTGTTCTTGTATGTGTTTTAAGATTTTCTCTTGGATGAGGCTTTCCACCATCTTCCCTGGGACAGATGTAAGGCTAACTGGCCTGTAGTTTCCCGGGTCCCCCCTCCTTCCTTTTTTAAAAATTGGTGTGACATCTGCTATCCTCCAGTCCCCGGCACTGTGGCCATTTCAAGAGACAAGTTGCATATAAATGTTCCATCATGGTTTTGTAACCTGTGATGGACTTTTCCTCCAGGAATCTGTCCAATCCCCTTTTGAAGGCATCAGGCCAGATGCATCACCACATCCTGTGGCGGGAGTTCCATAGACTTGCGTGCTGGTGAAAAAATATTTTCTTTTGTCAGTTCTTACTCTCCCAGCCCTAATTTGAGTGTATGTCCTAGTTCTGGTATTCTGGGAGAGAAGGGGGAGGCCTCAGTTGACCTCTGGAAGATCTGCTCTGTCAGGTACTCAGGTCCCAAGCCATGGAGGGTTTTGGAAGTCAAAATGTGTACCTTGAACCTTATTCAGGACACAACGGGCAACCAGAATGACAGAAACAGGCTTCTCAATTCTAACATCAATGGTTTTCAATGAGTACTGTGATGCCTAGCAAGGTTTCCAGCTTGACTGAACCTCTTTCCACACTCCAGACATTCAAAGGGCTTCGTCAGTCTGTGTGCATTCTGTGATGCTAGCAAGGTTTCCAGCTTGACTGAACCTCTTTCCACACTCCAGACATTCAAATGGCTTCTCGCCTGTGTGGGTCCTGTGATGGCTAGCAAGGTGTTCCAGCTTGACTGAACCTCTTTCCACACTCCAGACATTCAAAAAGGCTTCTCGCCTGTGTGGATTCTGTGATGACTAGCAAGGCCTCCAGAATCAGTGAACCTCTTTCCACACTCCAGACATTCAAATGACTCTCGCCTGTGTGGATTCTGTGATGTAGCAAAGCTTCCAGAATAACTGAACTCTTTCCACACTCAAGACATTCAAAAGGCTTCTCGCCTGTGTGGATTCTGTGATGGCTAGCAAGGTTTCCAGCTTGACTGAACCTCTTTCCACACTCCAGACATTCAAATGGCTTTTCGCCTCTGTGGGTCCTGTGATGGCTAGCAAGGTGTCCAGCTTGACTGAACCTCTTTCCACACTCCAGACATTCAAACGGCTTCGCCTGTGTGGATTCTGTGATGACTAGCAAGGATTCCAGAATGAATAAACCTCTTTCCACACTCCATACATTTAAATGGCTTCTCGCCTGTGTGGACTCTGTGATTCTTAGCAAAGCTTCCAGAATTACTGAACCTGTTTCCACAGTCCAGACATTCAAATGGCTTTCGCCTGTGTGCATTCTGTGATGGCTAGCAAGGCTTCCAGAGTCAGTGAACCTCTTTCCACACTTCATACATTTAAATGACTTTCGCCTGTGTGGACTCTGTGATGCTTAGCAAAGCTTCCAGAATTACTGAACCTCTTTCCACACTCCAGACATTCAAATGGCTTCTCGCCTGTGTGGATTCTGTGATGCCTAGCAAGGCCTCCAGAATCAGTGAACCTCTTTCCACACTCCATACATTTAAATGACTTCTCGCCTGTGTGGATTCTGTGATGCTTAGCAAAGCTTCCAGAATCACTGAACCTCTTTCCACACTCCAGACATTCAAATGGCTTCTCGCCTGTGTGGATTCTGTGATGGCTAGCAAGGTTTCCAGCTTGACTGAACCTCTTTCCACACTCCAGACATTCAAATGGCTTCTCGCCTGTGTGGATTCTGTGATGGCTAGCAAGGTTTCCAGCTTGACTGAACCTCTTTCCACACTCCATACAAAAACGGCTTCTCACCTGTGTGGATCCTATGATGCCTAGCAAGGGTTCCAGAATGACTGAACCTCTTTCCACACTCCAGACATTCAAAGGGCTTCTCGCCCGTGTGGATCCTGTGATGCCTAGCAAGGATTCCAGAATGACTGAACTTCTTTTCACACTCCAGGCATTCAAATGGCTTCTCCTTGTTGGATTTTCCTATGGGAACACATTGTTGAGGTGCTAGCAAAAGATTTCCCCCACTTGACATGCTCATTCCTTTCCTCTCCTTTGATGTTTTCGAACCGCTTGGTCTTCCTCCTGACAAGTAATAGGTTTGTCCATCTTTACATCTATATGTTTTCATTCTAAGCTTCCTTCCTTCTGGTTTGATTCTCAACACACTCTTTTTGCATCTGAATATTCAACTTCTTCCTCTGGCGCTTGGTGTCCTCCTGTTTGATTTCTTCTCTACAGAATCTTACCTGCAAAATATAAGCAAACACAACCCCCAGAATTTCAAATTAAGTAACAAACCAAATGCACTGTCATGGAGGAGGCAGGAGAATGAGACACAGCTCCAGGGTGGACCCATCTCCACCTGCCACAGTGAGGAGTGAATATCCTGAGTAAAACCAGGGATTTATCCCACTCCTCCTGTGACAACCTGTGAGGAAATGGTTTTCCTCCATGGTGGGAAAAGTCTTGTGAGGTTCAGGATAAGAAACGGATGCAAATTGTTCCACAGCCCCTGCAGTTTAATCCCCCAAACTATTTTTTTCAAATATTGCTACCCTGCTTTTCTCATTAAAAGAGACCCAGGGTGGCTCAACTCTGCTTAGAGGTTTGGGCCTCACACAGGAGTTTCCAAACTCGGCCCGCCATATGTTTTGGACTGCAATTCCCACAGTCATAGAATCATAAGAGTTGGAAGTGACCTCAAGGGCCATCCAGTCCAACCTCCCCGCCATGCTGGAACCCCATCACAATATTTTTGACAGCTGGCCAGACAGCATATGCTGAAAAACCTTCAAAGAAGGAGACTCCACCACCCTCCTTTGGGGCAGCAGATTATTCCACTGCCAAACAGCTCTGTCATGAAGTTCTTCCTAATGTTCAAATGGAATCCATTTTCCTGTTGTTTGATACCATTGCCCCAAGTCCTAGTCTCTGAAGCCATGGAAAACAAACCTGTTCCCTCTTCAATATGACATCATTTCAAATATTTAAACATAGCTATCATATCCCCCCACCTTTTGTGTAGGAAACCTAAGCTGAGAATTCTTGGAGTTGTGGTCCAACACATCAGGAGGGCTGAAGTTTGGACTTGCCCGGGCCCTCACATATCTAGGAGGCATAAACATACTATATAAATGCTTTCATGTATTAAGAAGAGAAGAACAGCTTTGCTAGAACAGGCCACAGCCCTTCCAGTCCAGCCTTCTGTCTCACACAGCGGTGGCTCACCATTTGCTTCAGGGTATTTCCAAGCAGATGTCTTTACCTGCTTACGATCCCCCACAAATGGCATTGAGAGATCTCCTGCCTCTCTCTCCAACCTGGGAGGTTGTCCTTCAGCATCCATCATGATAGCCATGGAGACTCTTGTTCTCCATGAACTTGTCCAGTCCTTTCTTAAAGCTGTCAAGGCTTCCTCTCGTTTGTTTTCTCTTATTTGTCATTTTATGGCCCACCATTAATTATTTTATTCATTTCTATTTGTATTTCTATACCGCCCGTCTTCCAAAGGAACTCCGGGTGGTTCGCAACGAACAAAATGAAACAATAACCGCCCGGAGTTCCTTCGGGAAGACAAAGCTGGTATATAAGCTGTTAAATAAATAAATAAATAAATAAATAAATAAATAAATAAAAATGATATAAAAAGCAGCAAAGATGGTGGCAAATATTTCTCACGGGAGGTGGGGGGGACAAGGGAAAATTCCTCTGGCCAGGTGGAGCTGGTGTTGCCTCTTCCCAAGGGCTGGGGGGGGGAGTCTGTGGGGACCCCCCCAACCAACTCTTACAGGAGCCCACAATCGTTTCCCCTTCTTGTTCTACGAAGTCGGCACTCACTGCCTTTTCTCTCCCCCACCATGGATCGGGCCCTCAAATCCAAATTGGGGGAGAAAAGGGAAGGAGGAGGGGAGGTTGGGGGTCCTTAGAGGGGGCAGGAACTCTTTTTGGCCCCGGAGCCCAAGATGTGTTTGTGGGGGGGGCTCCTTCCTTCCTAACAGCCACCATTTGATTCGCCAGACCCCCTCTTCCTCCTCTTCCTCTCCATTTACCCCCTCCCATCCCCAGTACCCCCTCTCCTCCGACCCCCTCCCCATATCTGCATCTCTCCCCCACCGCCTCTCCCGTCCTTTTGCACGAACCTCCTCCTGGTTTTTTTGGGGGCAGATCTTCCCCTCCTTCATGCAAACAGTCAGTGGGGAGGGGGTGGTTGTTTTTTTATGGGGGGATTACCTCCTCCACCCCCTCCGTTCCCTGTCCCGGTTCGGCCTTAAAAGCTTTTCCTTTTTCCTTGCGGGGGTGAAGGAGGAGGAGGAGGAGATTGGGGGCAAATTTAGTCCTCCTTCTGCATCCAGACCCAAAGGCGAGGGGGGTCAGCAACAGCCTTTTCTATTAACCCCTCCCTCCCCACCAGCCTCTATCTCCCCCATCTCTAACCCCCTTCTCCTCCCCCATCTGTATCCCCCTCCCCCAATAGCATTGCAACCCCCCAATTGCACAACGCACCTTCTCCTCTTCCTCCTTATTCTGGGGGTGTCTCTCTTTTCCTCCTCCTTCCAGCAACCACAGAGGAGAGCCTCGTTTTTGGAGAGAAGCCCCCCCCGCCTCCCTCCCTGGGAGCCTTTCGCTTCCTGCCACTCTAGGAAGCGGGACTCGCTGCCCTCCTGCCCGCCCCTTGGAGGACCGAACACTCCCCCGCCCCCTTGTGCTCGCCTCTCCTTGTTCAAGCCGAAGAGCCAGTGTTGTGCAAGTCCGGGCCCTGCGGCTGGCCTGTTTCCTTTCCTTTTTCCCCCTTTTGGGCCGGATTTCTCTCTTGTTCCGTCGCTGCCCTTTTGCTTTTCTTCTTCTTGGACCGGCTCTCGAAGGGAGGCTCTCCTCCTTCTCCTCCTCCTCCTCCTTCTTTGTTGGGGTGGGGGGGCAGGAGCTGGGCTTGAACCGCCGGAGCTCCCCCCGCTGAGCGGTGCGGCGCCACCCGGGACTCGAACCTCCTCCGGAGCTGCCCCACCGCGTCAGGGAGCCCAGCGCCCCCAAGAGGCAGGCAGCGGTGGTCGTGGGGGGCGGCAGAGGGGAAAGAGCTAGGGATCGCATTGACCTAACAGCCCTAAGAGAAACCTGGTGGGATGGGGGAGTGGGACACAGGAATCCCAGGGATAAACTCTATAGAAGGGCTAGAGAGGGGGGTTGGAGGGGGGGCCTTCCTGGGGCACACCGCTTTTTACCTCTCTCCATTGTGAAAATTTCCCATTGACACCTACTCTTTGTTTCCTGGATCTCAACCAGTTCTCAATCCACAAGAGAACCTGCCCTTTTATCCCCTGACTGTGCAATTTTCTCAGCAGCCTTTGGTGAGGGACTGTGTCAAAAGTCTTCTGAAAATCCAGATAGACTATATCCACCGGTTCACACAAATTCACGTGCCTGTTGACCTTTTCAAAAAATTCTAAAAGGTTTGTCAGACAAGATTTACCCTTACAGAAGCCATGCTGATTTTCTCTCAGAAAGGTTTGTTCTTGTATGTGTTTTAAGATTTTCTCTTGGATGAGGCTTTCCACCATCTTCCCTGGGACAGATGTAAGGCTAACTGGCCTGTAGTTTCCCGGGTCCCCCCTCCTTCCTTTTTTAAAAATTGGTGTGACATCTGCTATCCTCCAGTCCCCCGGCACTGTGGCCATTTCAAGAGACAAGTTGCATATAAATGTTAAGAGATCTGCAATTTCATTTCTCAGTTCCCTAATAACCCTTGGGTGGATGCCATCTGGGCCCGGGGACTTGTTAATCCTCAATTTATCAATTAGTCCTAAAACATCCTCTCTTTTAACCTGAATTTGATTTAATTATTTAGTCAAGAGGGGCCGTTCAGGCAGCGGAATCTGCTCAAGGTCTTCTGTCGTGAAGACAGATGCAAATAACTCATTTAATTTCTCTGCAATTTCCAAGTCCTCCTTAATCTCCCCTTTTCCTCCCTCACCATCTAGAGGGCCAACTGGTTCTCTGGCAGGTTTTCTACTTCTAACATATTTAAAGAAGCTTTTATTATTACCCTTTATATTGCTATCCATGCGTTCCTCAAAATCTTTCTTTGCCTCTCTTATCATCTTCTTACATTTCTTTTGCCAGAGTTTGTGTTTTTATTTTATTTTCTTCATTTGGGGAGGATTTCCATTTACAGAAAGACCTCTCCTTGCGCTTTAGAGCCTCTCTAACTCCACTCGTTAACCATGCTGGTGTCCTCTTGGACTTAAATGAGCTCTTCTTTCTTTGTGGTATGCACTTGTGCTGGGCCTCTGTTACCGTTGTTTTAAACAGGTTGCATGCACTCTGAAGAGATTGGATTCTTCCAACCTTCCCCTTCAATTTTTTTCTAACTAGTTTCCTCATCTGAGGGAAGTTTGCCCTTCGGAAATCAAGGGTTTTTATGTCTGATTAGCTTGACACTCTTCCTCCAACATGCATGGCAAAGGAGATTGCAGCATGGTCACTGTTCCCCAGAGGCTCAGTGACATTCACATCCCTGACCAGGTCCTGAGTATCACACAGTATTAGATCCAGAGTTGCCTGTTCTTGGGTGGGCTCCATGACAAGTTGCTCTAAGGCACAGTCATTCAGCAAGTTGAGAAACCCAGTTTCTCTTTCTTGCCCGGAGCTCGCATTGGCCCAGTCAATGTGGGGATAATTGAAATCCCCCATGATCACTATCCTATCCTTCTGAGACACCTCCATGATTTGTCTCCTCATTTCAAGGTCCCCCTCAAGTTCTTGATCTGGAGGGCGATAGCATACCCCAACTATCACAACATTCCTTGGACCTGGTAGTTTAACCCACAGTGATTCTATGGTGGAGTCAGACCCTCTGTCAATCTCCATTCTGCTGGATTTTACCCCTTCTTTAACATAGATGGCCACTCCCCCTCCAACCCGCCCCTCTTTATCCCTTCTATAGAGTTTATAGCCTGGGATTGCTGTATCCCACTGCTTATCTACATTCCACCAGGTTTCTGTTATGGCTATTATATCAATGTTATCCCTAGCTGCCAAATGTTCAAGTTCTCCCATTTTTGGTCGGAGGCTTCGAGCATTGGCGTAGAAGCACCTGTACAGTGGGTTCTGCAACAACAGCTGCTGCTTTGTGCTTTTCCCCTCACAGCTATTATTTTCGGTAGACAAACTATCACTATCCATTATTCTCCCAGTACTAATACCTGCTATGTCATCTCTATGTGATTCTCTACCTTTCCAACCTCATTCCCTGTGGATGAGGTGTTCCGAACCGGATGCCACTCAGCTCCTGTCGGCTTTCCCCCAGTTATCAGTTTAAAAGCTGCTCTGCAGCCTTTTTGAGGTTGAGTGCCAGCAATCTGGTCCCATCATGATTCAAGTGCAACCCGTCCCTCCTGAACAGGTTTGGCTTGTCCCAAAATGTCCTCCAGTTCCTGACAAATCTAAAGCCCTCCTCTTGACACCATCGCCTCATCCACGCATTGAGGCTTCTGAGCTCTGCCTGCCTGGCGGGTCCTGCATGAGGAACAGGTAGCACTTCTGAAAATGCTACCTTGGAAGTCCTGGACTTCAATCTTCCTACCAACCTGAACTTGGCTTCCAAGACTGACCGCTTGGCCTTCCCAACATCATTGGTACCAACATGTACCATGACCACTGGCTCCTTCCCGGTTCTCTCTAACAAGCTATCTAGATTTCTCGTGATGTCTGCAACCTTTGCACCTGGCAGGCAAGTAACCATACGGTTATCATGCTCATCGCAAATCCATCCCTTCGTATTTCTAATTATAGAATCCCCTAGCAGAAGGAGCTTCTCTCCTGCAGCCTGTTCTTCCACATGTACCTGATCCTGTATCTCATCAATTGTGATGAGGGAGAGATCCTCAGGTGGAACCAGTTGTTCCTCGGTGTGTGCCTCATGAGGTGTGATGAGGGAAAGAGCTTCAAATTGATTGTGCAATATGAGACTCTCTGAGTGATCCCTTGGCCTTCTACTCCTTTGAGTCACATTCCTCCACACATCTACCTCCTGGGTTGGGGAAGTGATTACATCCTCAGAAGTGTGCCCTGTCTCTTCTTGAACCTGGATAGTCTGCTCCGCTCTGTCCAAGAACCGCTCAAGCTCCTTAATATGTTGCTGGTTCGATATGCGGGCCTCTAGCTGCTGGACCTTCTCTTCTAATAGTGCAACCAGCTTGCACTTGCAGCAAGTGTAGTTCTCCGTGCGCTTTGTCAAGATGAGGGAGTGCAACCCCATCCAGAGCAGGACAATATTCCTGCACCTGCATC